>JADOBS010303270.1:0-17568 GCA_015708375.1 Cydonia oblonga
GTAGGGGTCGGGTGGGGCAGTATTATAAATATAAAAACTCAGAGAACGTCTTGCTTGGAGAACATTGCAGCCGTGATGAATGTTGGAGAGAAGTTGAAGGCAAGACATGATGTACTAGTTCTTTTCCTTCTTTTTCTATAAGCATAGTCGTACCATTCAGTATACGGACAAATTTTATTTTTCTCAAGTAAAGCTTGCATCTTTACGTAATAATCTTGATTACAATGTGGTTCCAATAAATCATAATGCTCATTAGTCATTACTTTGTTTTTGAAATTGCCATGTTGAAATCCTTGGCACCACGAAAGCCATTTTTCCTCTGCCCTGAACTTTGTCATGCATGATGATGCATTTAACAATATCACTAAACCCCATACAACGAATGATTACACCACGTTTAATTGCAACTGAAATAGTAGACCATGTGCTATCCAATCGAAGGTTGGTCGAATTATAATGCTTGATAAATTAGAAAAGCACCTCGGTAAGGAATTCATTTATCGAACATATGCTTTTCATGCAGTTCTCTCCCGAGAAGTTTGTTGAAGTGATGAAGATCATGGAGCACAGGTATGGAGGCATAGACTTTGTAAGCAACCATAGATGATTTTTTTTTCCGTATTTATTAGTGTTAAGCTACGCCTTTCTGTTTGTTGGTGTTATTGTTTGGAGACTTTTTATTTGGTGTCCTAGAAAACCATGAAAAACTATAAAGAAGGATTTAAGAAACAAATATATATATATCGTTCTCATGTATATCAGCTGCTCAGTTGCGTGTAAGCATTGGCTCTTACTTCCTTTTATGTTAGATACAAAATAGTTGAAAGCTTATGTTATAGTTTGATTATTGTGGCTTTGCTGATCTTTAAGTAACTTTTTTCCAACTAGTGAGACATGTGCCTGGGATAAACTTACTGTTAACTTATTTCACAGCCAAAGCACAATCAGTTAAGCCATTAAACTACAATCAACATGTAATGATATACAACACTATTAACCCTAGGACGTATAAAGAAAACATACTTGTTGTCGAACACATCTTGCATGAGTATTAGGGTTAGCCTTCTCTTCTCTGATATTTGATACAATACAACCTTCAATGGGACTAGTTTTCTTTTTGAATCACACCGAGAAGAGAGACCAAGAACCTCTCCTTTTATTTTCGTGAAAAACAATAACTGCTACCCCCCATTAGGGTTTCAGTTATTGCTGGTTATTTAGAGTTGTTAACCAACTCTAATTCAAACTTTATAACTTAATGTTTTTCCCTCCATTTTTCTATATGGCCATACAATCCTTTTATCTTGATGTCTACATATATAAGTACATTAGGGTTTGATTATACTCATCCTATAAAATCTTACATTCTCCCACATGAGTGTATTCAAACCTGTGATCCATATTATGCTCAACAGTTAAAGAATAATCACTTAGTCATGATAAGTGCAATAAATTTTTCCAAATAAGTACAAATGTTTATCAATTGAGTCATAGACAACTTAATACAAATGTAAAGTATAAGTGTACTATAACCACAAATTGATCGTACAAATGAAAGTTTGGAACATGAGGGTCTTCTTATAAGAGTCTATTTGTATACCACAATGACTCCCACATTTCTTGGTACTCAAGACACTGCATATGTCTTCTTGATTTCAATCTCTGCAAGATTGACAAACATTATAGTTCTTGTTAGAATGAGCTTTTACGAACTGATCACATCGTCATGCAATTCAGATCATAGTCTTAATAAGCACAACTTTAGTACAAGAAATCATAAAATATAGTCATAATTGTGAGAAGATTACCTTACTCCCACATTAAAATACTTTCCGTGGATGATTGCAATCCCATATTAGGTAAGTGTCTGCGGAAGGCAGTGACATGTAATGCCTTTGTTTAAGGATCTGCAACCATATGAAATGTGCCAAGATGTTCAATATCCACAACTCATTCTCTAATTTTGTCTTGAAGCTTCAAGTATTTGACATCCATAAGTCTTGAAGCCTCTGATCGCTTATTGTTCTTGGCAAAAAACACTGCAGAAGTGTTATCACAGTATATCTTAATTGGTTTCTCAATACTGTGCAAAACTCTCATATAATGAATCAAATTCTTTAACCATATATATTTAGATTCCATTGTTGACATAGCTCTGGTGGTTTGTTTCTTACTCCTCCATGAAATAGCACCTCCAACCAATGTGAACACATAGCCACTTGTTGACATTCTGTCATCTACACAACCTCCCAAGTCTGCATCACTATAACCAACAACTTCTAAAACTTTAACGTGATGAAATACCAGCACATGATTTTGAGTTCTTTTTAAGTATCTGAGTATTTTCTTTCCTGCATTCTAATGAGCAATGCCAGGATTTTATTGAAACCATCCTAATACACTGAGTGCAAATGCCAAGTCCGGTTTGGTACATACTTGAGCATACATAACACTTCCTACCAATGAGGCATATGGTTTCTCTTTCATCTATTCAATATCATGGATTGTAACTAGACATTGAGCAAGTGAAAGCTTGTCACCTTTAGCTATAGGAACATCACCACCATTACAATTCTCCATGTTAAATGTCTTGAGCACTCGATCAATATAATTCTTCTGAGACAAACCCAAAGACTTCTGCAATCTATCTCTTGTGATTTCAATCCCCAAAATATAATGAGCCACACCTAAATCTTTCATATCAAAGCTTTGAGACAACATTTGTTTTGTTTCATTTAATAACTGTACACTGGAGCTAGCAAGAAGTATGCCATCAACATAGAGAACCATGAAAATAAAGTCTGATTTAACTTGTTTCATATAAATGCAATTGTCAATCTTATTTTCTGAGAAATGAAATGAATTGACAACCTGATAAAACTTCTTATACCATTGCCTAGAAGCTTGTTGAAGTCCAGAAATAGACTTTGTAAGCTTGCAGACCATGTGTTCCTTCCCCTTTTCAATAAATCCTGGTAGTTGCTTCATATGAATGTCTTCCAATAAGCTGCCATTAAGAAATGCTGACTTGACATCCATTTGATGCAATTCCAAATCATAATGAGCTATTAATGCCATAATGACTCTAAAAGAATCCTTTGTAGGCACTGGTGAAAAAGTTTCAGTGTAGTTAACACCTTGTGAAACCTTTAGCAACAAGTCTAGCTTTGAATCTTTCAACCTGTCCTTGTGCATCTCGTTTTGTTTTGAACACCCATTTGCAGCCAATGGGTTTGATATCATTGGATCCTTCAACTAGACACCAAAGTTCATTCTTTGCCATTGAATCCAGTTCATCTTTCATTGCAGCATTCCAAAGTGAAGCATTTTTACTTTCCATTGCCTCTTTATATGTAACAAGATCATCATCATCACCAGCATCAAACTCCACTTCTTGCAGATAAGCAACATAGTCATTTGACAAAGCTGGTTTTCTCACTCGTGGATTTTCTTATTATTGGTATCCTCATTTACATTCTGTGCATTTTCAACTTCTGCAGCATCATTTAACTCATCTAGGACTTCTGCATCATGCAAATTCTCTTCTGGTAGATTCACGAGCATTTGGTCTCCAGTATTTAGACCAATAAGATTAAGTGGTAAAGAATATGAATTCGAAACTACACCAGATGAAATTGGCAAGGTAATATGATTACTTGTAGGTAAAGAAATATAAGTCTCATCATCTCTTTCTTCAAACACATATGAATTTATGGAATGGGAATGTGGTGCTCTAAAATCTTCAATGAATTTGGCATTGCTGCTTTCAACCAATCTGGTATAAGAACCTGGACAATGAAACCTGTAGCCTTTTGATTTCTCAGCATATCCAACAAAAAACAACTGGTAGTCTTTAAATCCAGTTTCTTTTCATTAGAGTTATACAATCTTACTTCACTTCTGCAAAAAACTTGGTCTTCTACCTATCCAAATTTCGAAAGGAGTTAACTTGACTACCTTGGTTGGGACTCGATTAAGTATGTAGTTTGCAGTTTTGATAGCTTCACCCTAAAGGAATTTTGGTAACTGTGAATGAGATAGCATGCTCCTAACCATATCTTTCAAAGTTCTATTCCTTCTCTCAGCCACTCCATTGTGGGAAGGAGTTCCAGGAGTAGTGTACTATCCAACAATTCCTTCTTGCTACAGAAACAATGCAAAATGATCATTTTGTTGTCCTACTTCAGTGTATCTACCAAAATATTCTCCTTCACGATCGGATCTCACAATCTTAATTTGTTTGTTTAGTTGCTTTTCAACCTCAAGTTTGAAATTTTTAAAACAATTAAGTACTTGTGACTTTTCAGAAATCAAAAACAGATAAGTATATCTTGAAAAATCATCAATGAAGAGTACAAAATAGGAATTGCCACATATAGTCTTTGTTGGAAATGGTCTACACACATCTATATGTATGATCTCCAAGAGATCATTTCTTCTAGTAGCTTTCGATTTGTTTGTTGAATTAGTTGTTTTCCCTTTAAAACAGTCTATGCAAGTCTCAAGTTCATTTGGATTAATCTCTGACAATGCACCATCTTTCACGAGTCTCATCATTCTCTCTTTTGATATGTGCCCAAGTCTTCGATGCCAAAGCATAGAAGATGTTTCATTAGTGAGCAGCCTTTTAAATGCAGAATGATCAACATTAAGACAATCATGAAAATAAGTACACTCAATTTGCCAAAGATCACCATTAAGAAATGCATATCCAAGGAGATTGTCAAACTGGTTATTTAAATAAAAACTAATTTGAGTTTCATTACCAACATACGAAAAACCATCTCTTACAAACTGCGTTACAAAAAATAAATTCCTTCTCATAGAAGGTACATAAAGAACATTGTTTAAAACTAATACATAGCCAAAAAACAATCTCAACATTACTTTACCAACTGATTCAATAGTCACTTTATTTCCATTTCCAACATAGACAATGTAGTTTTCCTTATTTGTCTCATTTAGGCTTTGAAATCCCTGCAAAGAGTTTGTTATATGTGTAGAACAGCCAGTATCAAACCACCAAGAGTTTTGAGGTATAAAAATCATATTTGATTCAACTGCGACAAAAATATCAATGTTTTTCATACCTTTTTTTAATGAGCCAACCTTTAAAGCTTGAACAGTTTTTCCTCACGTGTTCAGTGGATTAACAGTAATAACACTTCTTAAGATGAATTGCATTTGGTCTAAGACCAGTACTCGTGGAAGCACCATTAGTTTTAGCAAATACAACTGAGTGTTTTGCATTTTTCTTTGAGGGAAAGTGAGAACCTACATTCTGTGGTTTTGATCCCTTGTAGTTATTGTTCTTGTAAGGAATGATTGTTTTTCCCTTGCCTTTCTCAGCTTGAACAACATTGACAGTCTCAACCTTAGTTCTCTTTATCCTCTCCTCTTCTTGACAACATATTGCAATGAGTTCATTGATGCTCTAGGTCTCCTTTTGAGTATTATAGTTGACTTTGATTTGCTCATAGTCACTTGAAAGTGAATGCAGTGCCATGCGCATAAGAAATTGGTCAGTGATGCCAATATCCAGTGCATTCAATTTGTTGGAGATGTTCACTAGTTTGAGAAGATGTTCCCCAACACTACCAACGCCATCATGTTTGGCATTGATAAATGCTGAGAGGAATGAACCAGTTTCTGCCTTATCAGATTTCTTTGAAATTTTCCTTTACCTTATCCATATAAGCCTTGGCTAAATCACATGTTCTTCCATTGCATTTTGCATAATTAAGAGTGACATTTGATTTGCCCTCTTCCATTTTTCAAACAAGTCCCCTTGAGTTGTTGTGTTGTCATCAGTAATTGCACTTGGTTGAGGCATCTTGAAAGCAATGTCAAATTCCAACATTCCCATGTGCATTTCAATTTGCTACTTCCAAGTCTTAAAATTGTTGCCATTCAGTTTCTCAATGTTGATAAGATTCAACATATTGAAATTTGCATAATGTGTATTCATTACGAACTGATTAATTCACTTGCACTTGTGACAAAAATCAATAACTTAAGGATCTTATCACACTTAAACTATGGAACCAGTTACACCTTTGGGCAAGAAATTGTCCATATAATACATTAAGTATGTGAATATCAATTCTTGTATAATCTTAAACAAAAAATACAGTAACTTATGTAAACTGCACACTTTTAGGTATGAACTTTTACAAAACTACACCCTTTTTATAGAGATTATACACTGAGTTATAGCAAACCCAGCAGATCAATTCTTTGGAATTTAATTCTACTTGTTAAATGCTTGTAAATCATCCTTTTTGCAGAAAATGAAACCTTAAGTTCATGAGTAATAAATATATCATTTTGATGATGTATTTAAGCAGTAATAAGTGTTTCATATCAGCAAGTAGTTTTTATCAACTTGAGATTATTCACAGTGTTGATCTATTCATCAGATGAACTAACTTTATTCTCATGCATGGCTACTGAGTATAACAATGCAAACGCAAGATATTATAACATATGATAAGCAATAGTAGCGTAAACAAGAATCAACTTTCTTAAGACAAAACGAGTTCAACGCTTTAACTGTTGGCTCTGATACCACATGTTAACTTATTTAACAGTCAAAGCATAATCAGTTAAGCCATTGAACTACAATCAACATGTAATAATATGCAACACTATTAACCCTAGTACCTATAAAGAAAACATACTTGTTGTCGAAGACATCTTGCATGAGTATTGGGGTTAGCCTTCTCTTCTCTGGTATTTGATACAATACAACCTTCAATGGGACTAGTTTTCTTTTTGAATCACACCGAGAAAAGAGACCAAGAACCTCTCCTTTTATTTTCGTGAAAAACAATAACTGCTACCCCCCATTAGGGTTTCGGTTATTGCCGGTTATATAGAGTTGTTAACCAACTCTAATTCAAACTTTATAACTTAATGTTTTTCCCTCCATTTATCTATATGGCCATATAATCCTTTATCTTGATATCTACATATATAAGTACATTAGGGTTTGATTATACTCATCCTATAAAATCTTATACTTACCTCTACCAATACGTGAGTTTTTTCTTCTTGATGATGCACTTCTTAGTACAACCACATGGCCAATTAAATTCATCTCTTTTTACTAGCTCTTGACTGAAAGGTACTAATTTTGATGGTGATGGTTCACTAAATTTATATCAATTTTGACTTTATTATTTCCTTTTTTTCTATTACTTACTAGCTATATATATTTTGGTCCTACAGGTTTGAGAATTAGCCCAGCACTTCTTAAGGAATTGCTTTGTTTTTTGTTGGTAGGGTGCACTTTTGTGATCACTTGAATGCTCCTTAGACATGGAGCATGTGCTTGGGAGATTGCTTTTTTGGTATGATGCTGCTTTGTAGTCTTCATTAGTTTTCTCTGTCAACTTTAGGATGTACGTCAGTTGTAAGAGGAACAAAACAATTCAATTTTTTTTGTGTGTGAAAACTCCAATTGTACTGTAATTGATAATTTCTACTAATTAATTCAAGTATTTTGAGTTTAATGTGTTTGTGATCATTATTGTTATCTTTTTATCGTATTCTTTACAATATTATTTAGATTTATCAAAAATGAATTGTTAAAATAAATGTAAATTACGGATGCAAAATTAGCAATAATTGTTTATGGTAGTCTGTTTTTACGATGTACGACGTATGTCGTAATTGCCTTCACAATATTATGACACTCAACAAATGTCGTATCAGATATAAATTACGGCACATAGGTATGTCGTAATTGTTTTCACAATATTACGACACTCCATTAATGCCGTATCTAATACCAATTAAGGCACACCTTGAAAGGCATTTACGACGTGTTTTGCTTAAATTATTCACAGCTAGTAAAATACGTCGTGTTTGATAAAACATCTTTTACGACAGAGGCTTTTACTGTTTGGGGGCTCACGCCGTGAATAACCGTTTACGGCGCTCTTTGTGCGCCGCAAAAGACCAGTTATGTTGTAGTACATTGGTGTAGTTTCGGTTCCATTATATAACGGATTGATTTTATTGTACAAGAGGCATGACTATCTTTGAGAGAGTAAAGTTGATAGTGAAGAAAAATTAGGGTTGAATTGGAGAGTGATCCTAAACGTGGAAGTTGCATTTTTATAAGTTAAAGACAAGCCTCTCACTTTAAATGTATCTATAGACTAAGTAAGGCCCATTGGGAGGCCCATCATCATCATGACTAGGGTTACTAGGAACTGGTCATTCATTTGCCTATAAATATTGGACTTCGAAAGCAAAGAGAGGAAAACATATCAATGACCGCCGCTGAAGAGCAAAAATATTTCTCCTCAAATCTTCATCTCCATTGAGTTTTATTTTTTATTTTTTTTTATCATGGATCGAGGTATGTCTGTTTTATATTCAATTGATTTCCACTTGTATTGTTGGGAAAATTAAAAAATTCGAGATCTCGAATTTCCGCTTTATATCTGGTTTCAGAATCATGGTTAAATCTTTCATGATTTCTACGATGTTGATTTAGCGTTGTTATGAATTTGATTAAATCATATCTATTATGTTTTTTTTTCATGATTTGATTTGGTATTTGTTTATATGCCGCGTTGAAAAATGAAAGAATATTAATTGGCGGTTTGAAAGGGTAAATATATGGTTATTTTTTGTTTTGCATGTATTTTTATCTATTTCAATTCTAAAATTTCTAAAGAAATAGAGATTAATTTTTTTTCTTTTTTGGGTCAAAATTAAGATTAAATCTTTTACTAAGGCAATGAAAACGAGTTTTTTAATGGAGACTTAGAACAATTGGATTTTCACACAAAAGTGGAACTCTCTTGGGCATCTCTCTTATAAATTGGTCGCATTTCTCTTATGAATTGGTTGTGCAAGTGTTGATCTTTCAATTGATCATCGGTTATACTATTTGTATATAAATTTTAAATGGGGTCCCACTCACTATTATGAATTAGGATTCCGGATATTAGTTATGTCCTTCATGAGATTTTTAAGGATAAATGTAGAATAAGTGTAACTATGATCCTAATCATACTTTTACTCATGTTTCAGCTTAATTATGTAAGCATGATCTATGTTTACTAGGGTTGATAACTCAAAAGTGTTACTTCAAGATCGGTGATCACGGATGTTTCATATAACTTCATAAAAGAGAGAGTTTGCATAGCAATCCCGACCTTGGAGGCTTCCATCTGTATGTATGATTGAACACATGCATGACGGATACTCGAAGGTAAGTTCGTCTCTTTAACCATATAACTAGATCTACATGTTAAGTAGTGCTGAGTATATATGCTTGTCAAGCAAATGGGAAAAGGCCTATTGATTGCGATTTCTTATTTGTTTGCGTAAATTGCTTTGTTTTATGCACTTGGATATACTTGTCTCTGAGAATTCTAGCTAGGCCGTAACGCTGATGATTGATCCCTCAAAAAACCATAATTAGCGATTATATGGGTTTGTAGCTTAAGTAGTTAAAAGAATTATCCTACCCTCAAATTTGTAAACGGCTTACATAGTTTCATTCATCTCGTGACCATTATTGCTTTGTCTTAATATTGTGTCTTACATGAGTTTATAGTTCCAACAAGGCCTTGTCAAAGTGCATGCTAATGTGCAGTGCACCAAACCTAAACCATAAACTCTAATAAACCTGAACCTAATTAAAATTTAGTTCGACTAAAACCGCATGAATCTTAACCTAACCCAAACTTGAATTGTGAAAGTTGGGTTAGGGTTGGGTTGACCATCCAACATGCCCAACCAGCGCGAGTTGAAATGCAATGTTAACAATGAAAAACTTCCTAGTTTACAGTAGCAAAATAAAAACAAAATAGCAACCTTTAGAAAATATAAACCAAATGAACAAATTTTGGATGACTAACAAATCTTTCCCCATAAAAATACCGGATGATCCAAATGAACTTTCAAAACGAGTCTTAAAACAGTCACAGAAATTAATTTCTTAGTCTTATGACACTAGTTTTGTTCTTGGCATATGTTAATCCAAGCCAGAACAGTTGAGGGCAACTTTTATTTTTTCAACGATGGAACTGATAAGAGTATTGACAGTTGCCACTAACTCCGTGTTCATCTGCTTTGAAGTTGTGGGGCTGGAAACCAATATGTGGAAAGCCACTGTAAGAAGTGAACCACATGCACCCCCCATCTCAGGACGACCATCGCGGGATATCATAAACCCCGATGGGAGTATCGACATGTTAGAAGAGTCTTCACCACTTACTGCTACATTAAGAATTTGCATGTCAACCGGAGCATATATGATAAAGGATCCAAGAGGGTCTATGTAGCACTCTTGAAGAATCAACATGTTGTCCTCCGTCGGAGTGAAGGGCTGCTCAATACAAACCATTCCAAACAATTAACCTAAACTGTTATGAGGCATTAAACTTAACTTAGTTAAAATAAACACCATAAGACTGATATTTTTTCCTCAAACTTCAAACTAGCAATAGTTCAACTCTTGTTTCTGGACTTTTCTTGTCAAAAAAGATTTGTGCAAGTAAAAGTTGAAGAAGGAAATTACCCGAATGATGGATATACGATTTTCTGGATGAGTTCCTATTGAAATGTAGGCAATCTCATGCACTGGATTTCCATTAGAGAGAACATCCCACTGAGAAAAATCAAATAGGGCATTACTACTTGTAAGGTCATATTTCAACATTTAATTACTGATAAATCAAGATACATATAAACCTGAACTCTTGTTTTCTCATCTTTGAAGAAGTTAAAGATCGTTTGCGTTGACAAAGGAAGCCAGAGAGAAGTAGCAACACTGACGATCGTGCCATGCGGTTGTCCTATTTCTGTGCTTGTATGAACAGAGACTTGAATCCCAGAATTGTCAACTTCTGACAATTGGGGGAAGTCAAGATTTCCCGCCATGCTCAACATTCCACAAAAGTTCTTCACCATCCTCTGGGAAAGCTTCATTAAGCTTCTCTTGCCTTCAGGCAAAGTAACCACTAAAAAATGGAAAACATGTTCATCAAAACTCAAAATTAGGCTCCTCTTGCCATCTTTGTATTATTACTTTCTAGTTTTGGAAAACATAGGAGGTGATTGATGAAAACTTACCTCCTCCAAACACACAACCGTTCATTAAACAATGGAATCTCTCACACATCTTTTGAAGAGTAACAATCCATCTCTCAGCTCCATATGCAACACTACTACAAATTAGATCTCTATAGAGCCGATGAGTTTGTGTGTTGTCGTCAACTGCCATATGCTCAATCCAAGTAATCTATAATTTTCCAACTCAATACTTAACAAAGATTCTACCAACTAAAAACAAACCAGAAATACTGTACATGAATGCTTTTTGATGAAGCATGTAATGCTATGAAAATAATAATCGTGTACTATCTACTTGTGATGTTGATATGTATTCTAAGTAACCATTGATAAGTGATGCTAAAGTATATATAGCTCCAGGTATTCTCCTGGCTTTTCCCCATTAGATTACAAGCATATCTCTGCTCTAATTTATCATATAGACATATTTATATGGTTGAAGATTAGATGAAGCAAACCTTGGAGTATCCGTTATGCATGTCTTCTATCATGCATCCAGAAGGTAGCCTCCAAGATCGAGGTTGTCTCACAAAACTTCCTTTTGCGAAGTTATAGGAGACATCAGCGATGACCCAAGTTCCTAGCTCAATTTGCTGACAATGGCGAAGAAAGTAGAAATCCCGCGGCAGTACCAAAGGTGAGAGAATGTGCATTTCTTCATACATCTGCGTTAAAAAATTTGAAATGTATGAATAATTGTGAAAAGATATAGGTAAATAATTAGTATACTTAACCAAACTATTGCTTTTTATGTCTATTGCTTTTTATGTACCAACTGCAAGCAACCACTCCGATTTCCTATCATTCCACTTTCGAGAACTTCAATTGTCCTTGCTTTTGTTATGATTGTAGGAAAAAGGTCTTCCCATTTATTCTGCAAAACGAAGCAGGTTTTTCTTAAACTTCTTTAATCTTTGCAGCATTTTAAATTTTGTATTCCAGTATATAGGAAATAATGAAAAGTACGAGTTATAGAACTAACGAAATCTAAAAACTTGTCAACCAAGTATGCTGCACTAATATGCACTACTCCTGAATCCTTTGAAGACTCGACGCGAGCACAAGAGTTTCTGAAGTGATTGGCTTTTGGGAACATCTTATCATAGTTGTCCCGGTTGAGGAGATATCTGCCATCAGTTGGGGATTTCATCCACACAGGCTTGTCGATTTGGAAAAGCTTGATCAGTTCTTCCATGGCACTGGATGCAATGTCTTTCATGAGTGCCTTTTCCATTTGAACATTTTTGCTTAATTGGTAAGCTATTGCGGTATTGGTAAGATTGAGACTAAGAGGTGGACTTCTGGCGATCACATGGTTCAAGGAACATCCTGGTGATAAATTTTGCGACAATCCAACTACTGGCGCCAACGATTTAATATGTGATAGTGGTTTCCCTTTATACTTGGAAAGAAGGCTGGCTACCTTATCATGCTGCAAAAAAAATATATATGCCAATCAGACATCATTGTTGTGAAGAAAAAATTATGTCAAAGGTATGATAGAATGTATAGATAGAAACAGTTTATGTTCCAAATTTACCTCTTGTTTCAAATAGGCATTCACCTGTCGAAGTCTTTGTAGATTGAGTTGTCGCTCTTCTTCTGGAATCGCTGCACCACCACAAGTTGGGCAAACGACATTCTTTAAGGTTTCTCTCATTAAACAGTTTTCACGACGAATACTTTCATTCAGTTGATGAAGAGCAATGTTTTCTGCTCTTTCATTTTGTATCTGAGAAGTACAATGTAAAGAAATTTCAACTTAACAGATTCAGTGTAAAGGAAGAGAGATGAAAAAAAAATAAAATAAAATTTCTAAAGTTTGTTCGAATGGAGAACCTTGCTCTGTGTTCTTTTGTTTTGAAACCAAAACGTGATTTGATTTGAGTCAAGCCCCAACTCCCTACAGAGTTGTTCACGTTGGTCGTCATCGGGGTGGGTGCAATTCCTGAAAAATCTACACCCAAAGAACCTCGTTATCATCGAAGATAAAGTGAAAATATATATATATATATATATATGTACATGTGCAGTTATTTCTTTTACTTTGTGGTGAATCAGATCATATCAGGTGGTAAGAGCTCATAAATCAAATTCAACGAATTTCATATAGAGGTTAGAATTTAAACAACATCCCTTATAAATTCAAAAAAGCATCCCGTATATATGCAGATATAGTAGAATTTTTTTTGTTTTAGGAAAATGATCTAATTTGATACTCATGGAGAAAGAAAAGAAAAAATATATATCCGTTTACATTTTTTTAACAATCACCGGAAGTTGAGAAAAATATAAATAAAATTAATCATGCATGTTTTCGTCTTTAAAAATTTAGAACATGAAAATAATACAGTTGAGAAAAATATAAATAAAATTAATTAGAGGTTAATTCTTACTCTTCAAGTCGTTGTATCTGCTCAAAAGTATGGCGTTGAAACTTCTTGTTCTCCCTGCGGGAACTCGATGCTTCATGTCCATCACCGGAAGTTGGATGATTTCTGGGCAGCTCCATTCTCTTCCACACTAAGCAACCACAAGGACACACAAAATAAATGTTTTTTTCTTTCTGAGACCACAAAAGAGATACACGAACACAAACACAAGCGCGCGCACATATATAGTATGACGATTAATTCATATAATCCATCCAAACAATACACGAGTTGTCACATCCCGGCCCGGGGTCCACCACCTCCCGGGCCCACTCCACCACCGTAGCATGATATTATCCGTTTTGGGTCCCGACTACGTTTTCACGGTTTTGTTTCTGAGAACTCACACGAGAACTTCTCAATGGGTCACCCATTATGGGAGTGCTCTCGCGCGCTACTCGCTTAACTTTGGAGTTCCGATGAAACCCGAAGCTAGTGAGCTCCCAAAAAGCCTCGTGCTAGGTAGAGATGGAAATATACATATAAGGATTACTCCCTTGGGCGATATGAAATCTTATATGAGTTCAAATCTTCTGTACCTTTTTTGTGTGTGACATCTCTATGATATCTATTATTGATTGACATGTGTTAAGTTTTTGACAACAAATATAAGAAAAGTTAAGTTTATGGACATGTGTCAACCAATGATAGAGACAACAGAGAAGGCGACACATAATGAGTGCAAAAGATTTGAACTCACAATATACAAATTAAATAAAAATGTATATGGATTTATGTTTTTTTTTTTTAACAAACAATATATCTACACTAAGGGACAGATGATAGACTTAGCCTCATAATGGGCTAGCCATAATGTGGTTCAAATTCGCCTTTGGCGAGAATCGAACCTAAGACCTCTCACTTATAAGTGAAAAAGAATACTACTAGATCGTAGTACTAAGTGGCTTATATGAATTTATGTTAAGGTCAGATAAGGACCACAAATTAATACCAAATAAACCCAATCAAGAAAGAGATATATATGCTAATTTGCATTTTATGGTTCTGAGTGGTCCTAAATTTCTTTATTAATTTGTGTGAAATTTTTTAATTTATTTTGGCTTCACATTAGAATACTTAATTCGTAATTAACTACACAAAGGAACAACTAAAACGGAAAATGATGAGGTCAGCGAGAATCCAAGGAGCGAATAAAATGCCAAATGTATTTTGTTTATTCACATTACTTTCCTTACTTCCCTGCCAATTGGCAAAGCTGCTAAAAGTCATTGTGCATGCTCGAATTCCACTGAGGACCGCATTAATTATGAACAAAACTTTTTTTTCACAAAGAAATGAATTCTTCTTTCCTTTTCATTTTTCATTTTTGAATGGATTTTTTTTTTTTTTAAATCTATACATTTTTCAGGGAAGGAGAGGGTTCGAAAATTGTTACATGAATTTATGAGAGGGGGAGTTTTGAAGTTGAGACGCATAGGTAGAACCACAACATCTTATCCACTTAGATATCAGAGCACATGCAATTTAGTTTTGCATGGATAAACATCACTACATTTGAAAGTTTTACTTAGCTAAATTATCTCAATATTTACCAATTAATAACTCCAAGTTCTGCATGTGGTAAAATATTCTAGTATATAGGATGTTAAGTTTCCACTCATATGTCCCTGTTCGAAACTCCTCCTCCCTTCAATTATTGTAATAGTTTCCAAGTGACACGCCCCAATCCAGATAAACAAAAAAATTAAAAATAACTCCAAGTGACACTCCCCAATCCAAATATCCAAATAACACCTGGATGGCACATGCGGGCTGACACTCGAGAGTGACGAAAGCCCTAAATATGTGAACCAACAAGAAGGATAGAGAACAAGCAAGAATATAAGAGAACCTATAATCCAAATATCGAATAATAAACAGAAATGATACAGATTATGCAAATGCTAAGTGACAATGATAATGATGCAAATCACACATGAACGAAACAGAAATCCAACGATTACAAATCTAAAGTAAAAAGATGCAATATGTCGAGAGCATACCACTAAACAGATGTGCTAAAGAAAGGTAAGGCATAAAGTTACAATTATTAATGAAAGGAAGCCATATGCAAGTGGAAGGACGCTGGATCACTGGTAGGGAAATGCCTCGATACTCGGGTTGTACTCCTCGTCACTATGTCTTGAGAGGGCTCAAAAACAAAAGGTGAGTGAACCATAGTTTATATTACTACTAATAATATATGAAAACTAATTTCTTTCGAAACATACTAACCCTCTGTTTTGAAAACATATATATAATACCACATAATATGTTTTCTGAAAATCCTAGCATGCCATGAAAAACATTCATAAAGCATGTGTGTATAAACCAATGTTCAGAAATGGTACTATCGTCTGAAGGTAAATCCGTAAAACATCCGTAATTCACATCAGTGATGTACTCAACTAGGGGTATCATAGCCGTCCGAAGGCAGTACCTGTCAATCACCCAAAGGTGAAGCTATATGACACTGGGTTATGCCAGTGAAGAAATCATGGTCCATCACCCGAAGGTGAAGCTATACCACTTTGGGTTATGCCAGAGAAGAGATATATAACATCACACACCGACACTAGCCCCAGGCTAGTGAAGTTGAGGGTATCATCATAATCGCCTGAAGGCAGTATCTGTCCATCACCCGAAGGTGAAGCTATACGACACTGGGTTACGCCAGTGAAGAAATCATGGTCCATCACCCGAAGGTGAAGTTGTACGACTCTGGGCTACGCCAGAGAAGAGATATATACATAAACATCATCAACTGTGTTCTATGGCCATAGACATCTACATACCCGTGTTGTGTGGATGTGTTGTATGATAACCCACTAGATAAGCACCGAAAACATATCTTGAAAACTCATGCCAAATCATTCTAAGCTCAAAAGCTCAAAACCTCGCCTCATAAATCCATAAAAAGTCATATCCGTAAATCCATGGTATCTCATATTCGTAAATCCGTAAAATAAGTCATATTCGAAATCCATAGAAATTCATATAAGCAAATCCAATAATTCAAAATTGTTCGTAAAACGTAATATTCGATAAATCATAAATATTTCGTAAAAATAACATAAATAAATCATAAATTCTTCGTAAAACAAATTGTAAAACATGCTCAAATCATGAAATATGATGTGCATGCTAGGCTAATATTTTATAAAAACATGTAAGTTAAGAAGGGATCCACTCTCAGGTATTCCATTGCCTGAGAGCCGCTCGATCTAGCGAGGATGGTGTCTCCTCTATGGTGTAACCCAGAGTCGTACAACTTTACCTTTGGATGATGGACCATGATTTTCTTCACTGGCATAACCCAGCGTCGTACAGCTTCACCTTTGGTGATGGTTATGCCTTCAGGCCACTATGATACCCCTAGTTGAGTATACTATTGATTTAAGTTATGAGATTCACGGATTTGCCTTCGGGCGACTATTACCATTTCTGAGTATTGTTTTATATACATGATTTACAAATGTTTTACATGGCATGCTAGGGTTTTCATAAAACTTATATGTAGTATTATATATATGTTTTCAAAATAAGGGGTTAGTATGTTCATAAAGAAAATGGTTTTCTTATTATTAGTATATTATTATAAATTATGGTCTACTCACCTTTTTGTTTTTGCGCCCCCTTCAGGATTTAGGTTCGAGGCACATGATCCCCGCATCAGGACACTTCCGCGTAGAGATCTTCAAGTCTCCTCAGTGTATGACTCATTCCTTCGCTCATACCTTTTATTATAATTCTTTCTCATTATTCTCGAGTAGTTGTATGTTCTAAACACGATTCTGCAGTGGTTTATGTCTTTCTAATTACACATTTTATTTGTATGCATGTTTTAAAATGGCTTCGTCATCATCGGGTGTCGACCAACACGTGCCTATCCTGATATTTGAGGATATCAAGATCGGAGGCGTGTCACCAAGTTCTAGCTACATAAGAAAATTTATTTTTTGTTTCTTACAAGAGAAGATATTAAACCTTTACGGTCAAACTTGATTCTTCATCTACCTAAAATGTTTCAAAAAAAAAA
>JADOBS010303271.1:0-17568 GCA_015708375.1 Cydonia oblonga
TTCGATTTCAATGTCTCTGCTTCGACGAAGGAAAGCTCTGGAATTTGATCAGTGTGATTGAGTGTTTGATTGCTTTGCAGGTTGCTCAGCAATTTGGGGACTGCATTTCGTTACCGGATAGCCCCAGGGTTCAAGTTCGAGCTCTTTCGAATGTGCCGAAGGCTACTCTGGTCACAATTGAATTGAGCCTTGTACTGAGGATGATTGGGAGGTTTTGGAGCTTAATGCTGAGATTGGAGAGGCTGCAATTTTGAATCAGGTACTTTTCGGTTGCTTGTAAGCAATACATTTGTGTGTTTACATCAGTTTGTTGCATCTTTGGTAAATGCAGGTGAGGATTCTCCATGAAGAAATGAGGTTTCCTTTTGTGCTTGAACGGCCGCACTACCATTACATTCCAAGTGGCTTCAACCTTCCCGAAGAAAGCCGTGGGTAAGATGCTGTTTGCTTTGTTGTAATTCAACTATTCAATGAATTCTGAGCATTTGAAATCGATGAGGCGCAACTTAACGCTTGTATTCTGATATCTTGGTCTACTTGTGGGATATTACCAGTCCAGCTGGTGGGAGGGACTGAAGTTGCCGTTGCTCCAAAAAGACGCAAGACTGTCAACCCGCATGGTGATCCTTCCATGCTCTCTTCTAATGGAAAGAATCATATTTCAAAGGCACTACTGCTTTCAGACAGGAGACTAGTTCACAAAAGTTATGTCAAGGGGATCGAGCTCGGAGTTGTTCTGACTTCTGTTGCTATGATTCACCCTGAAACAGAAACAAAATGTTCTCTTTACAATCTCTTCAGTTCGTAGTTGTTGTGCCAAGGTTATCACCAAAAGAGAGCATGAAAAACTCTGAAAATGATGGGTTGCAAACAAGAAGCAGGTCAACTCCAAGGGAATCTAACGGTGGAAATGACAGAAGGGACAACCGTGAAGCAATTGTTGGGCTGTTTTTGGATTCAAAGAGATCTGTTGCTGCACAGGTCTTTCTCCCCATCTCTCTCTAAGCTCCTTTTATTGTTGCAATGCTCGTGTCGTGCTGCTATTATTTAAAGAAAGAATTTGCTGTACGACTAACAACTAATGGTTTTGCAGTCGAGAGATGCAAAAGGCAAGAGGGCAACCCTGGCATGAGTTACGACTGAACTTAATGACCTAATGTTCTTCAGGTAAAGCAAGATGCGGCTTTCTGTACTTAGTGGGATAAGACTTTGTTGTTGTTGTGTCTGCGAAACTCATTTGCCTGGATGGTATATTTTGATTTGTTCTAATTTCATATGTAGTTATACTTGATTCTGAATTTGAATTACACGGTTCTTATTTCCTACCCTACCGTGCAGTAGATCAAAATTAAGAAAGGTTGGTCCACTTCAGCAACTAGAAGGGATGCATTCAATCTAAAGGCCAAAAATAAATACGGTGAGCAAAAGAATCAATTAAAACTCGATAATCGAAATCTGTTTCTATTCTGAAACGCCCGGGTGCGCGAGTTCAACTTCTGAGCTCTCGTCTCTTAGTTTGATAAACTGGTTTCAATAATATCGTATGTCAATACGTAAGCATGAAACATGAACGGAAACGGATGTCAATATGTAAGATAAAAGGCATCAAATTTGCAGTGCTACCAAGTGTCGAAACAAAATGACAGCAAAATTTTCTCGAGTTCACATGAAATCTTTCATTAGAGGCGCACAGGATGGCATCTGATGGCATCAGCTCATCGAAGTTTGACGATAATATCCTTGGAATATGTTTTGCATTGTACTGCACTGCCGCATGATTTCACTGGTTAGGAACACCAAACCAGAAACAAATCCGAAAATCCTTTTCTGTAAACTTAACACATACAGCAGTGACAGGAAACATATTTAGTCAGAGAAACATGACAACTTATAGGCGAGC
Organism: Cydonia oblonga; assembly: GCA_015708375.1. Taxonomy (NCBI): domain Eukaryota; kingdom Viridiplantae; phylum Streptophyta; class Magnoliopsida; order Rosales; family Rosaceae; genus Cydonia; species Cydonia oblonga. The sequence continues at coordinate 1,901 of JADOBS010303271.1, forward strand.
AATGACGGCCTCCACCTCAGCGGGGGTATACAGATGATATGTTGGAGAAACCTTTGCGATATCAACATTGTTGGGTGTCACCTGAAAACAGTACCACAGGTTAATCAGTGTAAATCCTATGCAAATTAGAAAACTGCTCAAGAATAGTATGCATACAAAAGCTTCACCTTTTCTTCCATAACTTGCTTAAGGATAGACAGAGCAATTGTCTCGGCTTCTTGAAGAGTCAGGTCCTGCAAACCATCAATAAGTGAATATACGAAGAAGGAATTTCCTCCATATCTTGTTTCCACCATAAAATAGTCGAAAAAACAAAATGGCTTCGCCCTAGAAGGTCAATCATGTGTGGAAGAATTTCATGCTCCTTATTTGGAAGGTTGACAACTCTGATGACCCAATAAGATATGTTTATAGAAATAAGAATACAGAGTTAAACTTAAAACAAGCAAAGATACCTTGTTGTATTGCTCTTGAAGAGAGCTGTCTGCACCTTCTGAACCTGAACCAATCGCTTTTGCATTGCATTGCCAAAATGTGCCAGATGGATCAGTGTAGTACCTGCAGTACAGGAAACAGATTTAATTCAGAGAAACATGAGTATGTAAACGAGAAGAGGACATACGAAACAGAAGCAACGACTTGGGAGTTTTTCAGTTTTCAGTTTTTATAAAGCATCTTATAACCTATCAATGTTTATACATGACGAATACTGCAAAACAAAGTAGACAAAGTATCACTTACAAGCTGGGCCCGTGCTCATCATGACCAGCAATTAGGAGAGATACCCCAAATGGTCGAGACTGCAAAAAGGAGTATAAAGAGCCAAGCATATAGCAATGGTGTATTACTTATCAGTAAGAATACAGGAACAATACAAACAGGATGTTATATAGGTGCCAAAAGATACTTCACCAGTATAAAAAATAAAGCCAAGTATATCATGGTTCATCTCTTTCTCAAAGATAAACAGGTATCTTAAAAAACTCTGGAATATCATCCCAAAATGCCTGATTATAAGTTGCTATATAATAACCAGTTAAATGAAGACGAGTATTATATTATATTAGCATTTCCCAAAATTACACTAATCTTAATAAAAACTGACATAAAAAGAAATTCCTCCTACCAAATTAAGCAAATTTAATCATTTGACTAAAGATTAAAAACAGGAATTTTCATAGAACTAACAAAAGAAACGGTTATTACCATGGACTCTTCATCACCTTCACCAAATCTTAGGGCAAGATCACAGAGAGCTTGTGTTGTAGACTCCACAGTCATTGGCTCACCATAGGAGAACCTATGATTCTGCAAAAACTGGAAGTTAGAAAACAAGTAAAAAGGTTAGGAGATCAAAGGGAAAAACCACCAAGAAAATTACCTGAGTTTCAACTCGTGCATGTTCAACAAGTGTACGAGCATCAGCAATCAGTCCACTCATGGCACATCCTATATGGTCATCAATTTCCATAATTTTCTCAACACTGCTGGGTTCCTGAAAGCAAAATGTATAGAATAGCATTCATCAATGAAACTGCAAATCTCTAGATATGGAAAATGAACAACTATAACCATGAAAAACAAGGAGGTAAGAGAGAGAGAGGGGAAAAAGGAAACATTTTGGAAGACAAAATTTGATCCACCCAATGCAATTTTAAGATGAGATATTAATATAAACGTTTCAGAGGGTTTATTGCTCCTAATATAAACATGATTCTTAAACAACATGATACTGACAGTTTGCAAACGCCGGACATGTGTTGAAGGACAAAGGGTCTCTAACAATTCGACTTCCAAAAAGTAAGAGACGCTATTATATTCATTTGAAACAACCTCATAGGAATGTAATTTTCCTTAGAGGTGATTTAGCAGCTTTGGTTTGAACTTTAAACTTATAGCCATAAAAACTTTTAACAATAAAAAGGTAATGGGTAAGTACAATGAAGTCATATAAAGAGATAGTTTGCAGACCAGCAAAGGCGAAGTGATACGCTTCTCCACAGCAAGCACAACACCTTCTTTCGTCTTCAGGCCAATTGCAGTCGAACCCAGCTGTAATACATCAAAACCAACTACTCAAAATCCCACATTTGATTAAAAATACAGCCAAAAATCATTAAGATTTTTGAATTTGAGCAAAAGCGAGGGATTAATAAGGTTAGGTACCTTGATGGCCTCAATGGCATACTCAACCTGAAACAACCTGCCTTCGGGGGAGAAAGTGTTTACTCCTCTGTCATACTCAGTCCTTCACAACACCCACAATCCCCACAATCAAATCAACAAGAAAATAAGTGTGTACATATATATTTGAGACAATTAATTCACTTCAAAAAATCCTCAAAAAATGCAATTCACCTTGTGAGAAACATTTTGCTCGGATTGGAACTTTGAGATTGATCTGAATCAGCAACAATAAAAAACGAAATTTCTATCAGAGAATACAGACAGATCGATCTCTAGCTCGTAAACCAGCAATAGGGGTTTTACCCAACTACATTCTATACTAAATATGATCGGGAGAAATTAAATCCAATAGTAAAGAATTGAAATTTCTCGGAACCCAAACAGAAAACAGTGAGAAATCGCGAGAAGAGAGCTCAGTTCTGTATCGACTCCTACTCGTGATTCAGTAGTCACAGAGACCCACACCAGCACAAGTGCGTGTAGAGAGAGAGAGAGAGAGAGAGAGAGAGAGTTACCGAATTAGTACGCGATTTGCTCCAATGCGATGAGTGCTGCTTCTGCAGAGCGAGAGAGAGAGAGAGAGATGGTGTGATTTATGATGTGCTTTCGTGTTGGAGAAGAAGGGTTTTTCCTCTTTCTTCGTCTTCTTAAAAAAAATTGAAAAAAAATGTAAACAGGCTCGGGTCGGGTTATATTGTTTGGTCCAACCCGTACCGAATAGATGAAAAGCCCACTCAAAACCTTCTTCTCCAACAAGCAAAGCTCCAGTCTTTAGACCCACTTTCTCTTCTTTCTGCCAAAACCACCCTCAAATCTCTCTCTCTCTCTCTCTCTTTCTTCGATTCTCAGAAGAAAATAAAAAGCTTCAGTCTTTCTCTCTCTAGAAAACAATGGGAGACAGCCAATACTCGTTTTCTCTTACCACTTTCAGGTAACTCTCTCTCTCTCTCTCTCTCTCTCTCTCTCTAGAAATTTAGTTGGGTTTTTGTGTTCTCTGATTTGTTTGCTGTGTATGGTGGGCAGTCCTTCAGGGAAGCTAGTGCAGATCGAGCATGCTTTGACGGCAGTCGGGTCTGGCCAAACCTCTCTGGGGATCAAAGGTAACAATGCACTGTGTGTTTACTCTGTACCTTTGAAAGATTAGTCCTTTTACTCTTCTTTGTGATGTGGGATCCTTACTATCGAATCGGTTTGCTGAATCAGTAATTAGATTATTGAAATATTTGTAGAATCTGGATGAAAAGCTCGATTTTTTATTTCACCTCCAACTGAATTGAGCTGAAAATTTTAAGAGAAAATAATTTGGGTACAATTTTTTTAATGGCTCAAATGTGTTATCTGATATTTAGATGCGAATGGAAAACTTGGTAATGATATGAAAGGCACATTTAAAAGTTGGGTGGGTTGTTTAATTGTGTTTATCTGGTTACTGCAGCTGCTAATGGGGTTGTTATTGCGACCGAGAAGAAGCTACCTTCAATCTTGGTTGATGAAGCATCCGTAAGTCACTCGTGGTCTCTCAGGATGTTTTCTATTATAAGTTTCAATTTTATGAAACCATCTTGTATTAATATTTGTTTATGTTAAATCGAGGCTATGTGCTAGTGATATAGCTTAGGGTTTGTGATGAGTCATATGATGATTACAAGTTTGTATCACTTTTAGCATTGCCAACTTGTGGACCCCCAAGCGTGCTTCATATAATATCTATGTGGCCGAACAACGTTTTGTTTTCACAGGGTTGTTTCTCTTTTTTATGGTGTGATCTGCATAGTTATTTTTCCCTTTCCTGGTCTGACAGTTTCCCTTTTGTTTTTCTCTAGAGCTTCGTTTTACAATAAACTATAATTATTGTGAAGAATAGTAAATTTTTCCACTTTCTTAGTTTCAGAGCTACCCAAGTTTTTTCTCTCCTAAGATGTTCATTTCTGATGATATTTATTTATTTTTGGCCAGGTTCAAAAAATACAGAGTTTGACGCCAAATATTGGACTTGTTTACAGGTTTGCTTTCTGGCCGATTCCTGTAATGAGGCTTGTTTTTTTCTTAGTACTGAGTTACTTCGTAAATAAGATGTTGCATCTAATAGTTAGTGTAAGGATGATTAAATGATGCTTCGTTTTGTGGACTTTCTAGTGGTTAGTCCTTATTCTTTTAAATTTCTTAAACCTTTGACCCGGTAACATGGTTTACAAGGTCATGTGTATTAGAGTTTTGGGTATAATATCATCAAGCTAGCATTAGAAAGCTCAACCTAGAGAACTGGTATATCGATTTACCTACAATTTCAAGAGAAAGTAGAGTATCCACTAGTTTTCTTTGCTTAGTGTTTCCTGTGAGGAATGTTTCCCCTATTTTGCTGAGGTGTTTACTCTACTGATGAATTCAGACACTATTGAATTTAGAGAAACTTGATCAGCTTTCTACTGTGATATATAGACTTTAAAGGATCATATTATTGATATGGGTATGGGACATGTGTTGGATATGAAATACAGTGTGATAAGTACAATTTTAAATGAAGAAAAGTAGAAAACACCGCATTCATGAACTTGCGTATAGAGGCTACAATTTTGGCTCCTGAATGATCATTTTTGGATTGACAGCAGTTTCAGTGTCCTAATATTTTCTGTCTGTTGAATCTATTATTTGTCTTCATTCAGTATGTAGGTATTCTTACCCTTACTTTCTCTCCTGCAGCGGTATGGGTCCTGATTTTCGAGTCTTGGTTCGAAAAAGTAGGAAGCAGGCAGAACAATATCACAGATTATATAAGGTATTGAGTTTTTCTTCTCTTCTATTTGATTCTTCATCATTCCCTCATCACGTTCTTCTAAACTATAATAATATGTTCTTGTATATTGAGAAGGTTATAACCCGTGTAAAACTATCATGTTTCTAGGAACCTATTCCTGTTACTCAGCTTGTGAGGGAAACTGCGGCTGTTATGCAGGAGTTCACTCAATCTGGGTAATTATCACACTTTCTGTATCTATATAAATTGTGGTTCATTTTTTTATACACAAGGCTTAGGCCCATTTTTCTTCACATTGAGAAATCTTTTGGCCATATCTGAAACCAATAGTCGCTAGATGATGTTAGCTTTAATGCAATTGCATCTGAATTTGGGTAGTTGAACTTGAAGATGAGCAACTGAAGGATATTCATGTTATAAAATTTACTGAAATAGTTTTCTTTCCTTCTTTTGTAGTGGTGTAAGGCCATTCGGAGTATCTCTTCTGGTTGCTGGGTTTGATGACAGTGGTCCCCAACTATACCAGGTATTTTCATTTTCCAGTTTGTATTTTCTTGTAAACATTTTTGCTATTTGTTGTTTCTGGTTGCAAATTACGATGCCAATCTGAGGAAAGAACATTTCTATTTCAATTTAACAGAGTTTGGAACAAATTCTTGTAGCATATTTAGGTGGGTTGTTGCCCAATATTTAGTTTTGTTAGTTAAACAATTGTTTTTTGCTCTCGTAGAAATATCTTTTATGTGGAATCTGTTACTTATAATGAAAATTAGGTTGTTAAGTTGACCATTTTCCGTAATCTTGTTTGACCTGAATTAATCATTTCAACCTCTTCATGCAATGGGTTGTACTCATAGCTCTATTTTGATGGTCGGATAGGAGAAACTGCTGTCAGGAATAGTAGTGTTATGAAAATTATATTTTGTCCTATGTTGACAGTAATATGATAGCTAATTCTGCAACTATTGATATCTCTAATTTATATTTCACTGTAGGTTGATCCTTCTGGGTCATATTTCTCGTGGAAAGCATCTGCAATGGGGAAGAATGTCTCAAATGCAAAAACTTTTCTTGAGAAGAGGTACTCAGACATGTATTTTTGTTTTCGGTCGAATACTTGGACATTGTTTATGCTGGATACTTTAACTAAAATTCCAGCCTCAATTTCTTTAGTCCTCAAAGGTGAAGTGTGTTTCATTATTATTCTTTTCTAATAGGTATACTGAAGATATGGAGCTTGATGATGCTGTGCACACAGCTATTTTGACTTTGAAGGAGGGGTATATATATACATAACCGTTAACTTCCAGAATTTTTTTTTCTTTTTATAAATACTCAATGGTTAGGAGCCACAGAAAGTGGAAGAAACTTTGTTTATCTGTCAGTGGTATAAGTAGTTGCTTCGTATTTCATGCAGATTTGAAGGACAAATCTCAGGAAAAAACATTGAGATTGGGATAATTGGTAGAGACAAAAAGTTCAGGTGAGCTCCATCGTTACTTCCTGCTAAGGCATCTTTTCTCTTAATTCCTTTCAGTATATGATAGTTTTGATTGCACAAAGTACTTTATCGAGATATAGGATGCATGTAAACATGCATGTGACATGCAAAATCCGATAGGAAAACAAAGTTTTATGCCAACACTATAGGAAAGAGAGAAGATGAACAGATAGGTGTGCACCAAACCTGTGACGCCGCGCCAAATTCATCATAATTGAACACCACCAAGTCATCCATCTTTTTCATTCTAGCTAATTTGAGTTACTGGCTGCCTGTCAAAAACATTTTTCTTTTTTACTTGTAAATGATTGCTGGTTGCTCATCGTAATGTATCGCTAATTAGTTATGCTCACCTTGTTGCAGAGTGCTAACCCCGGCAGAGATTGAAGATTATTTGGCTGAGGTGGAGTAGTTTGTGCCTGTTGCTGTGGAAAGTCCAAGAACATTACTTTTAAAACTTCCCAATTATGTTGCAAGATGGTTGTATATTTTCGCAAAAATGATTTGGTATACGATTCTATGCGGGCGGGTGAATCTTCAGGAACCGAATCACAAACTTATTGAGCTCAAGCAGGCATTACGTTGCCATCATTTGTAGCCTTAAGCCTTACAATTCCTAGACTCGTTGCGAACATCTTTGAACTTGTTGGCCCCAAAATTTGTATTATGTTTATTAACTCTGGATGTATCTAGCGGTTGAAAATGAATGCATACTTTCCTGATTACTCACAACATCGATATTCTTTTATATTCGAACTTGACATCTCTTTCACATGGAGAGAAGCACCGTTAGGCTAAGAATTAGTTGGTCAATCTCGTTAAATCCCAAAAACGACATTTTTTCAAGAACGGCATGTTGTAATATGAATAAACGGATAGTTGTATTTATATATTAGCAAAAGAGTAAAATTTGGATTGAAGCTTAAGGTGGGTAAATAAGAACAAGAGAATGAGAAAATAAAGATAAGAGATGTATTGTCCTTTTGTATATATATGGTGTGAGATATTTTGAAATTTATATGTTTTGTCCTTACCTACCTGCATGCCATCAAACACTATCTTCTTCACCCAAACTGGAAAGCTCCTCCTTCTCCTCCAATTTCCAAGCATTCATGTGAGCTCCTTCTCCCTTCACTCTCTCTGACTGTCTACATACGGGATTTTCTCCGGTGCCTCGGAATACAAAAATCAAAGATCTAACAGTTAAAAAGTCGGGAGCACCATAGAATTTTTGGTCTGCATACAATACAGTTCTACTGTTTCTGTTTTACTGGTTTTTGAGTCTGTTAAACTTCTCTCTTTCCGGATTGTTGGTTTGTATGGGATTTGACGGATTCTTCGAATTGGGCGGGCATGAGAATCCCCAATACAGACTGCTTCGCAGTATTGAGGGTGCATTGTTTTGTGATTCTTAGTAGGATAATTCTCTGTTTCTTATTTGTTTCAAGACTCGTGGCTTTCACAAGTTAGACTAACAAGCACATATTAAACAGAAACTAAATAACTACCTAATTTCGGTTACGGGGCATTGCTGCTTCAAATGCCATTTTGCATTTTCATGGGAATTCAGTAACTTGTATGCTCAATGCTTTCTGAGGTATGTAAGTTGATTTGAATGAGGATACCGGTGGAGCGGTGGTTGATACAAAATTCATTTGATGGTATGCATAGGTTGATAGTCGAACGCGCCATTAGTTATATTTTTGTTGCGCCAAGAAGCTGCAAGTTTGATGTAAGATGGAAAGGCAAGAGTTCCAATGGCAGAGCTGTTGAGAAGAGCAAGGGCGACGGACTTTACATTGACAAACGAGGAAAATTCAGAAGCTTCAATAACAAGAAACTGTCTAGGAAACGATGTAATCACAACATTGTACTCATTTTGTTGTCTTAGCAATAGATGTTATCTCGCATACGTACATCTTGAACAATGCATCCCATCTTCTTTGTCTAGGTGGTTCTCTAAGGGGCCGAGGATGGAAATATGGATCGGGGTTTGTGGACGGAGTTTTCCCTGTGATGAGCCCCACTGGTCAGCAGATTCTGGACTTTGTACAGAAGGAAGTCGATCGAAACAGTATTTGGGAAATTCTTGACACTCTTCCAGCCTCTCATACCATATGGGACGATATCATTAACGTAGCTGTTCAGCTTCGTCTCAACAAACAGTGGGGTTCCATAATCTTGGTGAGAAACTAGCATCCCTTCATATTGATATCATTGATCCTTTCCTAAAATTCCTTTGGAGGCTTTTTGTTTGTTGCTGTTCTTATTCTTGCACTCCATAGCGTGACGCTCGACTTTCAATTTGATATTTTTGAGTGTAATGTTGTGATCATCTGTCCAGATATGTGAGTGGATATTGTACAAGAGCTCCTTCAAGCCAGATGTCATCTGCTACAATTTGCTTGTCGACGCTTATGGGCAGAAGTCGCAACATAAAGATGCAGAATCGACATATTTGGAACTTCTTGAAGCTCGATGCGTACCTACTGAAGACACCTATGCCCTTCTTTTAAAGGCATACTGCAAGTCTGGGTTGTTCGATAAGGCTGAAGCCATCTTTGGCGAAATGCGGAAGTATGGTCTTCCACCAAGTACGCTTCCGCTCAAATTTGTAGCCGTTTACATATATAAATCTTGTTTGAATCTCAAAAATCAAAACCTTGTCCCAGCTTGTTAGTTTATCAGATGTGACCGATTGCATTTCCTTCAAACCAAGTACAATGTGAAGTCATGCAGAAAAAATCCTAATTTACTCAGGTGCAATTGTGTTCGATGCTTACATTAACGGGCTACTAAAAGGCGGAAACCCTCAAAAAGCAGTAGAGATCTTTCAGAGGATGAAGAGAGATCAATGCCAGCCATCTACTGAGACGTATACGATGCTAATCAATTTATACGGAAAGGTAAGCCTTGCTGCATTTTCTCCTAGACTCTGTGAGCTTCAAGTCCTTATGCTTTTCTATGACCTTATGCTGGTTAAGTTCCACAGCGTCACATAACTAACAAGAAAATGTCGTCTACTTAATAAACAATACGATAGAAATCTCCTCAAGATTTATGGTTTGTGCAGGAAAGGAAATCTTTTATGGCTCTAAAGCTGTTTCAGGAAATGAAAAGCCAGAAATGTAGACCCAACATATGCACGTATACAGCTTTGGTAAATGCATTTGCGAGGGACGGACTTTGTGAGAAAGCGGAAGAAATTTTTGAGCAGATGCAAGAAGCAGGGTATGAGCCTGATGTGTACGCGTACAATGCCCTTATGGAAGCTTACAGGTTAGTATCTGATCTGTAGTTTAATTTGAGCAGTTTGATCAAGTGCAACTGTACAAAACTTCCATTGTATGATAATAAGCAGCACTATAAACCCGAACTTCTATAAGATTTCGCTCCCTACAGTCGTGCAGGGTTTCCTTATGGGGCTGCAGAAATTTTCTCTCTAATGCAGCACATGGGATGTGAGCCCGATAGAGCTTCGTATAATATCATGGTAGATGCATATGGGAGAGCTGGTCTTCATGAAGGTAAACTTTTAACATTTAGACCTCATACTTTTCACTCATTTCCCTTGAAATAATTTGATTTTTACTCATTTCACTTGAAGATGAGAAGAAATTGTTTCGAGGCACCATTGTGATTGCGATTGAAACTACTACGACAGAGTCTGTTTTCGTTCGCTACATTCTAAATCCTATTATCTTCATGTTATCTTTTTTCTCTGTATGCATATCAGATGCACAAGCTGCGTTTGAAGAGATGAAGCGGTTAGGAATAACCCCTACAGTGAAATCCCATATGCTACTTTTATCTGCCTACTCCAAAGCTGGCAACGTATCGAAGTGTGAGGACATTGTGAACCAAATGCAAGAGTCCGGGCTGGAGCTAGACACTTTCGTCATTAACAGCATGTTAAATCTGTATGGCCGGTTAGGCCAGTTAGAAAAGATGGAGGAAGTTTTGACAGCAATGGAAACAGGACCCTACGCAGCTGATATCAGTACATACAACATCTTGATTAACATATATGGACGGGCAGGATTTTTCGACAAGATGGAGGAGCTGTTTCAGTCACTTCCACTCAAAAACTTGAAACCGGATGTTGTGACATGGACTTCGCGTCTTGGAGCATACTCGAGAAAGAAACTATACACGAGATGCTTGGAAATTTTCGAAGAAATGATTGATGCCGGTTGCTATCCAGATGCCGGAACTGCCAGGGTACTTCTTGGAGCGTGTTCAAGCGACGATCAAACCGAGCAGGTTAGTACTGTTATTAGAAGTATGCACAAGGAGGTCAGGACTGTTTTACCTATCTGATGGATGGATTTTGTAAATACTGATCATGAAGTAATACATCTTCTCATCCTAAGCGTCCATCTCTTCATCAAACTCATCACAAAGGATTAGACATTAAGGTATGCTCATGGCTAATTGCTCAAGCTCCATATCTTCTCTATGTGACTGAGGGTAACTGCAAGAGGGAAGCTAGCATGCACGAATAACTGTTATGTTGTTAGATTGTCAGTTCGACCACTCAACCAACTTAGATGTCTATTACTCTATTCTCCACTTGCGCTTTAAGTATCACTCGAGAGTATGACAAACATTTCATGTGTACGAGTAATGAAATTTTCAATCATACAACATAAAACATGTTTAATAAAACAATTATGGCCTATTTCGACCATAACAAGAAATGGAAGTGATTTTCGCACTCCATCTGCTTTAGTCATAAGCAAGGGAAAAACAAAAATGTCACAAGTGGCCATACTTTCAATAAAATGATAAGGGTAATGCTAGGGAGACTAAATTATAAGACAAAGTTTTGAAAATTAAAGGACATAGAAGTTGATGATTGATTTATTACTTAAACATTGATAAACGTACTTATTCCTATTGGTAACACATCATTTAGTTTACAAATTTAATCTTCCTAGCATTATCCAAATAATAATAAAATAATTTCCCACTTGCGTTAAAAAGACTGGCTTTACAGAATTTCCATGCAACCGTTGATATCCAATATAAAAAATAATAATAATCCGACACTATCACTCTGCCACAGTGACACTCACCAACTTCGACCTATTAGGTTTTTTTTGGTTTTTTTTTATGAATTGACACACCATCTCCATTTATTTTTCTACTTTTCCGGAAATGTATTCTCAAATATTCGTTTCTATATATTTTAATTTATTTCCAAACGTATCATAATTCAACAAAAAATAAATAAAAAATAATTAGAGACAGTTGAAAGAAATAAAAAAGCACACCCACCAAACACCGCTATTTAAAAAAGGAGTGAAGGTTTTATAATAAAAGAGAGAGAGTTTTTTTGTTGGATTTCACAAATGGCTTCAAGGTTGCTGTGGGCTTCAAGGGCTGCTTCCTACCTCAGAATCCAACCCACCCAAAGAGGGTTTGCTTCTGGTAAGCTAACAAAAACCCCACAAACTTCCCACTTTCCTTGGATCATTTTTTCATTTTCTCCGATTTGCTTTATTGTTTCTGCAATGATCTTTGAGAAAGATGAATGCTTTTGAACATGGGTTACTTGTATTTTCTTGATTAATGCTGGGATTATTGAGGATTTGGTATTTTGTAACATGGGTTTTGGTGTTGGTGATATGTGGATCTCTGTTATGTGTTTGTTGAATTGCCTGATCTATGACTGTCGCAGCAAAAGATTTGATTTTTCCTGATGGGTTGCGTGGGCTTTTGCCAAATGGTTTGATTTGATGTCTGTTGTGGATTTAGTCTTCAAGAGGGTAATGAGTTTGTCCGTCTTTTGATGTTAGTGAGGTATAATATCTGTGCATTGTGATTCAACAGTTGTTTTGATTCATTAGAATTGGTTTCAGCTGTGAAGTGCTGTGAAATTGTGAATGGTGTTTGACTGGTACGTATTCGGGAATTTCATTTCCTTAGTTTGAGTTACAAGTTCGTGTCTAGATAATATTATCGTTTGTGTATTACTTTGAATGAGCAAAAAGTTTACTGAGGAGGTAAAGGATCTCTCTTTCTGTCTCTTGTTGCAACTTTGCTTGTAAAAAGCAATTAAAACACTCTCAGAGTGGTTTTCTCGACCAAAAAAGCAGTATTTTTTGGTTCTGTTTTTGCCCAATGATATTACCTGAAGAGTTATCGTGTTCATTTGGACCTAATGCTAGTTCTACATTGTTATGTGTCGAAGCTCAGAAAGAAGTGTTATTAATGTGTTGATAGATGGAATTGTAATTAGATTCATGTTTGGATTTGCAACGGGTAAATTTCCGTAGCTTTGTGGTGGTTTCAGCTTTTATTTTTCTGTTTACGGCAGTTGTGAAGGATTTCAAGTATGCCGATTCTCATGAGTGGGTTAAGGTTGATGGAAACTCTGCAACTGTTGGAATAACCGATCATGCTCAAGATCATTTAGGTGATGTTGTGTATGTTGAGTTGCCAGAAGTGGGTGCTTCTGTGAAGCAGGGCGAAGGCTTTGGAGCAGTTGAAAGTGTCAAAGCAACCAGTGATGTTTACTCTCCCGTTTCAGGGAAAGTGGTTGAAGTCAATGAAGAGCTTAGCAACTCGCCTGGTTTGGTAGGTACCGTTATCCTATATTAGTTCTATAGTCGGTATGGTGATGCTCAGGTTGCATTCGTGTGCAATTTTTACTACTTTTGTTGTCATATCTAAAGTAGAAATATGATTAAGAATTAACATTTTGAATATTGTTGATGCCCCATATTTAGATGAGAAGTCATGAGAGAAGGACTTCTTTGTAATCTCTTGAAAGGTTAAAGTAAACAAAGTTAGTTCTAAATGACTATTTCGGTTTTAAGCTCATCCACTTTCTGATGTTGGAATAAACATTAGAAGACACTTGCAACTAATAGGTTTATTGGTGTTAGTTTAAAGTTACTGGCCATTTGAGAAATTTTTAATTATCTCTTCAAGTTTTATCCCCAACCATTAAAAGTCTTCGTCTTTGAAAGTCATGCTTTTGTTAAACTATGTATGTGCTATGAACATCACTTCATTATGGACACATCAGAAAAGATTCCTCACCAGTCACCCCCTTGTGTCTTCCCTGTGTTAACATTTGATTCACTTTTTGTGAACTAGGTCAACGCAAGCCCATACGAGGAAGGATGGATAATGAAAGTCGAGATCAGCGATAGTGGTGAACTGAATAAGTTGTTGGACTCAGAAAAGTACACCAAGTTTTGTGAAGAAGAAGATGCACATTGATTGATCCTGGCCAATGGCAGCAGGCGGTTCTCACGATGGGTTGCATCTGCACAGAATGTAACAGGGGTAGTCAAAACCGCAAATTCACCTTTCTACTTTTATGCTTTGTTTTTACTCCGCTTTTCTTCCACATGAGTAATCAATTTAAGTCAGATTATTGTTTTGATCTGGATAATGAATTATAAGTTCTGTCGTTCTCCTATTCGGTCTGTCCATTGATGTTGTAGCAGATCTGGATTTTTGTGAAATGTTCTTTATTGAGAATGAAGTGCAACAAATTGAAGAGGAATAATTTCAAACATGTTTTGGGAAGTCAATTGCGATGTGAATACTTCTTTCGGGGTTAAGCTATGGATGAGATGATAGATTCAGTAAATAGCAATGACTTATTTTATGAATTTGAGTCGCATCTTTTCACACAATGGTGGGCAAAATTGATTGATGGTGGAATGTTCGCCTTTGGACAATCGATGCAGTACTGGTATGCTTCCGTTCTTCTGTTTTCGAAGTTGAAGACACTCCTGTGAAGAGGCCCTTGAGGTTCTCCATTAAGAGGACTTCCCAGTCATCAGCGACGAAGTATATGCATTTCCGAAGCAGACATGGATGCAGGGTGATCGGAAAACAAAGCATCATTTCCAGTACTCTCGGTCTCCTCCACTTGTTCGGTCTATTCCCGTGAGCACATTGCAGCCTGAAAACCTTGAGGCTGTGAGTCAGCCTACCAATCCGAAAATCAAATCGATCAAACTTTCTAACGAGCAATAGATCTCCACTGTCCACTGGATGATACGACACGGCCTCCTCCTCCTTGTGGAGCATGTTTTACAACTAAGGGCCGTGTCGGGTTTAGCAGTCGAGCCACTGCCGGCATTAATCGTGAAAACCTGACCGTCATAGTTAACAACTAGAAACCGGCCTCTATAGTAAATTAAATCACAAAATCCGATCACAGTACGTATGACTGTGACTCCAACCGCCATCCCCCGACTTAAAATGAGCTACATTGCGTCTAGCATGATCAAAGAGTACAAGAACTTCATAATCATATGGAAACAAACAAGGGTCATCGGACAATAAAACTCTGGTAATGTAGTATTCACATTCGAAAGTTTCCGCCTGCGGTGGGACTTCCGTGACTGGTGGAAGGCGAATGGTATGTCCGGTGAAAGGGTTTAAGAGCGTTATTGCCAAACTGTCATCCGCAAAAACCAGCCAACCATGGGAAGAACCGCAACACCTCTCCTTGTAAGGCACATAGAACTCAAAGTTGCAAGGCTTACCTTGCGCGACGCTGTACAAGCCACGCCTTTCGTGGCTGTTGTGTTTGGTAGGAATCATGAGCATAGGAAGCTGGTTGTGGCGTGATTTGACGCGCTGCTATTGTGATGCAAGGTTACTGATTCCCAATGTTTGCAGACCGCGCTAAACCGGATATGGTCAGAGATTGGTGTCAACTTTTCTAGGATCGAATCCAGAACGTGGCTCGGGAGCCATGCCCAGCCTAAAGTCGAGGGCCTCAATGCGTCTTCCAGAGTGGTAGACATAACTTTTTTAGGCTTGGATTTCAATCATTGACAACTTATAAGGTGTGATGCGGAGGCTTTTCTTAGTAGGCTATGAATTCCTAGGCATGATCGACATTGTTGAATTGTAGCTCTCGTTGGTTACAAAGTGGAAAGTTCTCTCATTTCAGCCAAACCAATGAAAGGTTATGACTTTTTATCCTTGTATGGTTCAATCTGGCCAAAGTATTAATGAAAAGGACAGTGAAATCCCATATGCTACTTTTATTCATTGAGAATGAATCTGACATTGATGGGATGAGTGACTTGGCATGGGTTTATAAGTAAGTTGAGCTACTCCCTGTGAGGCTATCAACTTAAACCTTAAGGTTTTTGCCTAGGCGGGGCCATCTATGAAACGCCTTGGCTTCTCCTTCGCCTTTTAAAACATTGCTCCAGATGTGTTGGGGTTAAAAAAAAAAAAAAA
>JADOBS010303272.1:0-17569 GCA_015708375.1 Cydonia oblonga
TCTTTAACAAGATGGAAAAACCTTTGTGCAGCATCTGGGAAGTCTCAAGACTATGTGGAATGAGTTAAATGTTTATCTATCTCACACCATTGATGTTGTAGTTCTTCTAAAAATAGCTAAAGAAGACAAGATATATCAGTTGCTTGCGAGTTTGAACTCAGACTATAAGGATCTTAGGAGTCACATCCTGATAAATGTCGAACTTCCTTCCTTCAAAATGGTGTGTGCCACTATTCAACGTGAGGAAGCTCGAAAAAGGGTAATGAACTTGGAGAAAAAATTCCAAGATTTATGAGTTAAGAGTCTACGCTGCCAAATATAAACCCTCAGACAGCAGGCCTTACAAGGGTAAAAATCCACACTTGAAGTGCAGTTATTGTGACGTTGTAGGTCACGCGGAGGAAAGGTGCTGTATTTTGCACCTCGAATTGAAATCTAAGTTCAACAAGGTAAGTTCAACAAGGATCACAGAATGATTCATTCAAGGCAGTTCCACATTGGCTCATATAAACCTCAACGTGCAGCAAATCACAGTTATACCTCATTCCCTGAGAGCATTCAGGACTTCACTTCAAATCCTATCTTGCTCATAAATGACTTTGCAATATACATGCAAACCAAGGGACAGAGAAGCTGCATAAAGCTCAAGGGCTACAATTGAAAATCCCACTGAGCTACTATGACAGTTCGCAGGTTTCCTTGCTGAAAATGAGAATATACCAAGAAGCAAAGCTCCAGGTATTTTTAGTACATTCTCAACTGCTCTTCACATTAGTATTGAACATGATTGTTGGATTATTGACTCAGGAGCCACTGATCATATGACAGTTTTCAAACTTTGTCAAAACCCTCTCACGTGTCAGTTGCTAATGGAAAAAATTCCATGGTTTTAGGGGTGCGAAAAGTAAAATTTCTTTCAAACAAACTTGAGTCTACTGCATTGTTTATCCGTACCTTTCCTTTTCAACTTCTGTCAATAGGAAAGATCATTAGAACCTCAATTATCTTGTCACTTTCTCACCAAGTAGTGTTTTGTTTCAGGATTCTCTCACCAAGAAGACTATTGGTGAAGGGTTCTTCCTGAATGGTCTTTACTATCTATGCAAGGAACCTCATCTAGTCAAAGCTTTCCAAGTTGATTCAATTCCTTCCAAGGATCAATAAATCTAGTATCAAAGATTAGCCCATCCATCATAGATTGTTTTGCTTAAACTATTTCCCAAAATGTATCAATCATCTGTAATGTGTGATACATGTCAGTTCTCCAAGTTTACTAGGCTTCCTTTTAGTTCCTCAATGTCTTGGGCTAGTAAACCTTTTGAACTTGTACACTCCTATGTTTGGGGTCCAACTATTGAATCTTTTGATGGATATAAATATTTTGTTATCTTTGTGGATGATTTTTCTATAACAACATGGCTATATCTGTTAAAAACAAAAAAAATAATGATGTCTTTACTATGTTCAAAGACTTTCATCAACTTATCATAACTCAATTTCAGTCAACCATTTAGAACCTAAGAACTGACAATGGCACTGAGTTCTTATCCAACAATATGAGTCAATATTTGAGCTTTCATGTTATTGTTCACCAGACAAGTTGTGTGGGAACCCCACAAAAAAATGGGATCTCTGAAAAGAAGAAGAAGGATTTACTTGAGAAGACTCGTGCATTGATGTTGCACATGAACATACCAAAGAAATTTTGGTCATAAGCCATTCTCACTGCAACCTATTAAATCAACATATTGCCTAGTCGTGTTTTAGAGTTTAAGTCTCCTTACGAAACTCTTAAAGGAAGATATATAACTTTATCACATTTGAGAGTCTTTGGCTGCACATGCTTTGTTCATGTTCAAGCATTGCACCGTGACAAACTGGATGCTAAGGCTGCAAAGTGTGTTTTCATGGGATATTCATCCACCCAAAAAGGTTACAAATGTTTTCATCATATTACTAACAAGATGCTTGTTCTAGGGATGTAAAATTTGAGGAAACAATTCCCTATTTCGCCAAAGAGGTTGCTCACTCCAGAGAGGGGGAGCTAATGTATGATTTATTCCCCTTGCCTGCGTGCATTGATTACTCAGTGCACTTAGATCCAGAATCCATTAGCATTCATAGACAAGCAGAGATTGTGAGTGAAACTACTCATGTGTCTTCTCAATCAAGAAACCTAGAGGAAGGTATTGAGTCTACTCAAGATGAAAGTCACAAAGAAGCTCCCACTTTGCCTCTTACAAAGCGTGATCCTGGGCATGCTCGACAACCTCCAATAAGGCTTCGAGACTATGTCACCTTTGCTTCCAAACACCCCATCACTGAGGTGTTGAGTTATAGTCATGTCCACCCTAATCATGCCACATTCCTGGCTAAAATCTCTTATCACATTGAACCACAAACCTTTTAAGAGGCTTAACTAATTCCTGAGTGGAGAAATGCAATGAAGGATGAACTTCATGCCTTGGAGAACAATCAAACATAGAGCATTATGAAGTTACCATCAGGGAAAAAGGCTGTTGGGAGTAGATGGATCTATAAGACAAAGTTCAAGGCTGATAGATCAATTGAACTTTACAAGGCCAGATTGGTTGCACGTGGTTTCACTCAAACATTTGGGGTAGACTACAAGGATACATTTGCTCCAGTAGCCAAAATGAACTCCGTTAGGGTTCTTCTTTCAGTGGCTATGAATTGCGGCTGGCCATTGTACCAAATGGATGTAAAAAAATGCGTTCCTTCATGGAGATTTACAAGAGGAAGTATATATGCAACTTCCACCAGGTTCTTCTCAGTGTCAAAATGGTATGGTGTGTCAGTTGAACAAAGCAATCTATGGTTTGAAACAATCTCCATGTGCATGGTATGCCAAGTTGAGTTCAGTGTTAAAAGCTGCTGGTT
Organism: Cydonia oblonga; assembly: GCA_015708375.1. NCBI lineage: Eukaryota > Viridiplantae > Streptophyta > Magnoliopsida > Rosales > Rosaceae > Cydonia > Cydonia oblonga. The sequence continues at coordinate 2,902 of JADOBS010303272.1, forward strand.
TTGTTCGAAGTAATATAGACTTATTCTTGTTCACTCGTAAATGATCAGCTGGTATATTGGTGGTTCTCATCTATGTGGACGATCTCATCATCACAGGTGAAAATGAACTTGAAATTGAAGTTCTCAAGAAATCTCTCAATCACACATTTGCCATAAAGGACCTGGGGAGACTAAAATATTTCCTTGGAATTGAAATGGCAACATCTCAAAAAGGTTTGTTCTTAAATTAGCGCAAGTATGTTGTGGATCTTCTCACTAAGGCTGAATTACTCAACTACAAGCCTGCTATCACTTCCCTTGATAGTAAGCTAAAACTTGATATGGATGGAGAACCTGTAACATCCCACATCTCCCAGAGAAGTGGATACTGTAAGCCTTATATGTATATTCTCATCTTTACCTAGCACGAGGCCTTTTGGGAGCTCACTGGCTTCGAGTTTCGTAGGAACTCCAAAGTTAATCGAGAAAGGAGCCAGAGCAATCCCAAGATGGGTGACCCATCGGGAAGTTGCTTGTGAGTTCCCAAAAACAAAACCGTAAGGGAATGGTAAGCCCAAAGCGGACAATACCGTGCTACGATGGAGTTGAGCCCGGGATGTGGTGAGGGCCAGGGCTAGAATGTGACAATTTGGTATCAGAGCCAATCCCTGGTCGGAAGTGTGCCGACGAGGACGTTGGGCCCCTAGGGGGGTGGATTGTAACATCCCACATCGCCCAGGGGAATAGATCCTGTAAGCCTTATATGTATATTCTCTTCTCTACCTAGCACGAGGCCTTTTGGGAGCTCACTAGCTTTGGGTTCCGTAGGAACTCCGAAGTTAAGCGAGAAATGAGCCAGAGCAATCCCAAGATAGGTGACCCATCGGGAAGTTGCTCGTGAGTTCCCAAAAACAAAATAGTAAGGGAATGGTAAGCCTAAAGCGGACAATATTATGCTACGGTGAAGTCGAGCCCAGGATGTGGTGAGGGCTCGGGCCAGGATGTGACTGGGCGGATCTTGTTCTTGTAAGGATTTCTGGTGACGTAGCTTTGAATATATAAACAAACTTCAAAATTCTTGTTCATTGAAAAGTCACAAAGCTACGGTGTCAATTGTAATTCAAGATTCTCCCGAAAATATCAGATCAGTTAACTATTAAAAAAACATGAAGTTCGACATGGAAACTGCTGTAAGACATAACTTCACAAAGTGGATGTGGCGCAGACATGATACGACTGTCTGTATATGCACGTTCTCAAGCCTCTTCATAACATAGAATTGATGGTTTACACACAGTATCAAGGGGAAAATAGTATTGCATATGAACATGATTTAAACGAACTAGGAGCCAGAAGAAAGAAATACCCACCATTTGTAGGAAGAAGAATGATGGAGAAATGCTTTAATAAGTTTCTATGATAAATGTCTCAAGCCAATATTTTAGGAGAGATGAGAGGTTTTTAAACTTGAAAAGACTTATGATTTCTTTCACACATCAAACTCACGAGCAACTTCCAGTGGGTCACCCATCCTGGGAATGCTCTTGGCCCATTCTCGCTTAACTTTGGAGTTCCTAAAGAACCCGAAGCCAGTGAGCCCCCAAAAGGCCTCGTGTTAGGTAGAGATGGGAATATACATATAAAACTTACAGGATCCACTCTCCTGGGCGATGTGGGATGTTACAATCCACCCCCCTTAGGGGCCCGACGTCCTCATCGGTACACTTCCGGCCAGGGATTGGCTCTGATACCAAATTGTCACATCCCAGCCCAGGCCGCCACCACATCTCGGGCCCCGACTCCACCGTAGCACGATATTGTCTGCTTTGGGCTTACCATTCCCTCACGGTTTTGTTTTTGGGAACTCACGAGCAACTTCCCAGTGGGTCACCCATTCTGGGAATGCTCTTGGCCCATTCTCGCTTAACTTCGGAGTTCTTAAGGAACCCGAAGCCAGTGAGCTCCCAAAAGGCCTCGTGCTAGGTAAAGATGGAAATATACATATAAGACTTACATGATCCACTCCTCTGGCGATGTGGGATGTTACAGAACCTCTCACCAATGTAAGTCATTATCAAAGGTTAGTTGGAAAGCTTATATACCTTACCATAACTAGACTTAATATTACCCATGCTGTGAGCCTGGTCAGTCAATTCATGCACGCACCATATGTGAAACATCTTCTCATTGTCAAAAGAATTCTACGCTACCTAAAAGGCTATATTGGTATAGGTATTCTTATGAAGAACAACCACTCCACTCAGATCAGTGGTTACACCGATGCAGATTGGGCCAGGAATGCACTTGATAGGAAGTCTATCACTGGTTATTGTACGTTTTTTTGGAGGAAACCTTGTCACATGGAAAAGGAAAAAATAGCAAGTTATTGCACGTTCTAGTGCGGAAGCTAAATATCGTGCAATAGCATCGACATCATGTGAGTTAATTTGGCTCAAAGGGTTACTTTTAGACTTGGGATTCTCTAGTTCTACTCCAATGTCACTCATGTGTGGCAATCAAGCAGCCATGCAGATTGCTGCTAACCCAGTGTTCTATGAAAGGACCAAACACATTGAGGTGGACTATCACTACATTAGGGCACAAGTTCAATCCCAAGTTAATCAAACCATCTATACTCGCAATCATGATCAACTAGCAGATGTGTTCACAAAAGCACTTTCTTCAATTCTCGATCAATCTCCTCGATCCAGCTTGAGGGGAAGTATTGGATGATATGGGATGGACGATATGGTGTGGCTGCCAGTTTTTCAGTTTCCTCTTTCCATGGGATTCTCTTTTCAGCCTAATCCCTTAATTTGAGGAAGATATGACTTGTTGATAGTTGTGTGCTTGCTAGGTGTTGCACTCTCTTAATTTATGGAGTAACAGCTTTAGGGTTTACCCGGTTAGTAGAGTTTGTCAAGGGAAGGTTGCATGTAACCGTCTCCCTCTCTTTATATATCCGCTATTGTACATTCATTCTAATTATGAAAAACACATTCAAACAAACTTAAAACTTCCACATTGTCTTTTGGTATCAACAGTTTCAGTGGTACCATTCCCCCAAAAGTGTTTGGTCTGTCGTCTTCATATGTCATTTTGGATTTGTCTCGAAATCTTTAGACTGGATCCACTCCAAAGGAAATCGGAAATTTAATTAATATGGAACACTTCGATGTTTCTGAAAACAAGTTATCTGGTGGAATTCCGGCAAGTCTCAGCAGTTGTATAAAAATAGAATTCTTTAACATGCAAAGGTATCTGCCAATGTACCATTCTATTATCTCTGGGTTCACTAAGAAGTATTCAAGAATTATATCTCAACCACAACAACTTATCAAATATGATTCCAAAATTCTTGGAGAGTTTTGAGTTCGTGCAATCTTGGAATCTTTCTTACAATAATTTCGAGGGCAAGGTAGCAATGAAAGGTTTTTTCAAGAATGTAACTGCGACATTGTTTAAAGGAAATAGTAAGCTTTGTGGGGGCATACCTGAGTTTCAACTGCCTAAATGCAAACTTCAACATCAAGGAAAGGGAGGATTAAGCCGAACCTTCAAGTTGATAATCTCTCGAGTCAGCAGGCTTCCTGGAATAAGTTTTGCGCTATTGCTTTTGTACCTTGCTGCTTACGAGTGAAGGGAACTAAGAAGCAAACTTCAAGTACTGATTCAGATAATTTTCTTAAGGTTTCATACCAAATTCTTTTGAAAGCTACTGATGGATTCTCTTCTGCAAAATGATTGGCATGGGGAATTTTGGGTCCATGCAGCCCTGAGAATTTAGGTGACTTTGGTTTGGTAAGATTCCTTCCCATAACTTCAGAAAATGGTTTATGGTAAGCAATCCATTTCCATCAGTCTTAAAGGAACTATTGGCTATACTCCTCCAGGTGAACGCTTTATTTAGTGATTCGTTAAATTTCTCATTATCTTGTCTTTAAATAGCTTATAGCATATAAATTTTGCTCTAAACACCATATCTTTGGTTCATTTAGTTTACTTAGAACATGGTGTTTTAAACTGTACAAATGCAGAGTATGGTACGAGACATGAAGTGTAGAGTGGACACAAGGAGATGTGTATAGTTTTGTCATCCTAATGTTAGAAATATTTACGGGAAAAAAGACCAACCGATAACATGTTTCAAGGAGCTTCAAACCTTCACAACTTTGTGAAGGCAGCTCTGCCTGATCAGGTGGTAGAGATTGGGGATCTTGTTCTAGTGGAAGAAAGTATTGATGGGGACAAATTGTTAGGATGCCAGATGGCATCATCTCGTGGTGACAGTTAGAGTTGAATACTAGTATAAATAGTATTGTTGTTATGTTATATCTATGTGCAATTATTGAAGATGTGGAGCTAGGTTCTAACATTGGTATCAGCCAGCGTAGATCCTCCCAATCCTTCTTCATTATATATCACGGAAAACGTTTTGCAAAACCGTGGAATCGAGGGTTTCCAATTGGGAAGCCAAGTTCAACGAGTTCATGAAGTCTCAAGACAAATTTAGGATTTCTCAGGCCAAATTCCGAGCCGAAGTTAAGACTACCAATGATTTAATTCTTCTTCAATTGAAGTTGCTTGCGGAAAAACTTGGTGTTGAATTTTTTGCAACTACACCGATGCATCAGTCGTTCGTCAAAATGGCATCTCCTATCTCTTTAGAGAAATCAAATCAAGTCGTTCTCCAGCTTCGATCTATCCACAAGGAAAAAGATTCAGGCCCGAGAGAAAGTAGTTGAATTCTGGTCTCAGTTTTGTCCAAGATACAAGCCAAGGACTCGTCCTTGTCTACAACCTATATTGAAGAAATTCAAGAAGGTTCGCGACTACAGCAAATACCATTACAATGATTCTGCGACATTTTGTTTTAACCCCAGATTTCAAGAAAGTTTTGGGTTCTTTCGAAGTCAATTAGGTTTCGATTTAGTCAACATGAAAACTGAAGATTCTGTCATGGTTTCTCCTGTTCTTGATTCGGATTGCATGAAATCCAAGATTCAAGCTTGCATTCTGGGTTCTGCATTCCTTGTATCTAATGTGCAAAAGTCGAATTTCAAAGATCATGGATACGGAATTGTCAAAGAAATATTCAAGTCTCTTCATTTTTCTGTATCTAATGGCATTGTTATAGATTTTCCGATCCGTTTCGACGTGGGTTTCATTCTTGTTACAAAACAGATGTTAATTCCAGCAGAATGAGTTGGCGTTCACTTGGGCCACAACCTGTTCGATGAATTGCTGCATTCAACAAATATTTGTGTTCTTCAGTTAAGCTATCATATGCTGATTTCGGACTTAGGAGGTACACTTATTATTGGGCATTTTACTTCCAAATATCAGGTCGCAAATGTTTACAATTCTAAATTTCTTGTTTCTAGTGCTGAATTTTTGCAAAATTGCACTACGGATCTTCAGGACGATATTGAATTGGTTGTTTCAAATTTTGGTGATAAGAAAAGTGATGAATCCGAGATAATGGGTGTAGGTTTTGTGAGTTTTTATCAGTTTATGACAACACAGCTAATAATTCGTGAGAATGAATGCCAAAAAGAATGGGTTGGAATGTATGCCCACCATGTATTTGTGGGAATGCAGCAAAAGGCCGACATGGCTTCTTTGAAGCTTGGCTTCCATGAATTCATTCGTGATAAAGGTGGTACCAAGTTTCTCTCCAGTTTTGAGTTAATGGATTTATGGGCAAGCTATGAGGACTCAGGGTTCTATGCTAATATCGATCGTTCCATGGGCTACTACTGCAAGGGAATTAGATTGATCGAAATGATGAGAACTTCTAATTTTATGGTGGAATCATTGGTTTATGAGGTTCTGTTGCAGTCATTATGCAAGAACCTTAGATTGGATGATGCGATAAAGGTTTTAGAAGAGATGATGAAAACTGGGTTGACACTGCCAAATAATGTCTTTGCAGTATATGTGTTTTGTAAATTAGGGAAGGTAGGTGACGTGATGAAGTTCTTGGAAGATAAGCAAATCATGGAAACTTCTACCTGCAATGTACTGCTTGAAGGTTGCTAGAATACTAGAAAATTTCTTCTAGTGGAAGATTTACTTGTGGAAATGTCTAAAAGAAATGTGGCCGATTGTATTTCTTGGAATATTGTTATCAGATGGCTCTCCGAGAATGCAAGGATTAGGGTAATGCTGGAACTTCTTGGTAGAATGGTATTTCTTGTTCTCTTCCTGACTATGACACATACTCGGCTCTAGTCGTTTGCCACTGCAAAATGAGCACCTACAGAAATGCTATGGATATATTTGTCCATATTCGTGCCAAAAGCTGGGTTTTGGATCATACATCTTATTTTGAGCTTGTCAAAGGCCTTGGCCTAGGGGAAATGACTCATGACGCTACTGAAATGTTCTGTTATATGCCTAGTAATAGATGTTTGATCGAGCCTTCCTTGTTCAATATGTTGATCAAGGGTTTGTGTGAGACGGGAAAGGTTGATGAAGCAATAAGGATACAACAATTGGCCTATTATTCTGATACTTCTTCTACTCGTTCAACTTACTCAACTATTATGCTTGGATTGTCAAAATTAGACAAGGTAAAATATATGTGGGTGGTACTCTAAAAAATGCTGGTGGAGGGTTGCTGTCTAGATTTGGATGCATATTATGTGCCCATACAAAGCATGAGTGTGCAAAATCAAATGAAAGAACGCTTATTGCTTTTCAATGTTGGTGGAGGGTGGAGACTCCAAATTCGGTTGGATTGGTTTGGGCATTTGCAGGAATCTACACAATTGTCATTTGCCTATGGACTGGATTATGGCAGTGTTTACTGAAACTTGGATTGTGAAGGCCTTTGGTGAAGGCATCAGCTACTTCTTCTTCAGTGGGGATGTATTGCATTGTGATATTTCATTTCTGCACTCATTCTTGAACAAAATGATAGTTCATATCTAGATGTTTAATTTTGGAGTGAAACACCAGGTTAGAACACAAGGCTAATGTCGACAGATTATCACATTGTAAGTGTGGTGGCATTGGAATGAACTGATGCAAATTTTTCAATAAAGATTGAATCCAAAAGACATCAACTACACAATGAGTCAAAGCCTTATATTCTACCTATGTAGAACTGCGAAATCCTGTAGATTGGTGTTTAGATTGCCAAGAGATTGGATTGGAACCAATGTAAACCACATAACCCTTGATAGATCTCCTTGTATTTATATCTGCTGCCTAATCAGAATCAGAATAAGCTGAAATTGTAAAGTCAGGTGACTTTGTATGCCTTAAACCACAATGAATGGTTCCTTCAAGTATCTCATAATCCTTTTAACCAAATGCATATGTAATTTAGAGGGTTGTGTCATATATTGACATACAACATGGACAACAAGAGCCATATCGAGTAAGGGATTGAAGTGCCCCTACTAGGTTTTGGTACTGAGTTGGATCTTTAACCGGATTTCCTTCAGACATAAGGATTTGAGAGTGAGGCTTCGAAAGAGTTGAGGTAGGTTTGCATGACTCCATACCTGCTTTCTTCAGTAACTCCTTTGTATACTTCAATTGATTAACGAATATAGATCCATCTACTTGGTATTGAACTTGAAGTCCTAAGAAATATGTCAACTGCCCCATATCTTTTAAATCAAAGACTTCTGCAAGATGAGAGATGATAGATTAGATCTTTGCAATATTTGAACCTGTCAATATTATGTCATCCATATATAAGAGCATGATAATTACATCACCATCATCTTCTTTCACAAATAGACTTGTGTTGTCAGACATTGAAGTTTTAAACCATAAAGAAGGTAGAAAACTAGTGATTTTCGAATTCCAGGCTTGTGGAGCCTGTTTAGGCCATAAAGAAATTTGACTAGCATGCAAACATGTGTTGGGTGCTTTGGATCCACAAAAACTTGTGCTTGTTTCATATAGACCTTCTCCTCCAATTTCCCATGTAAAAAAGCATTTTTGATGTCTAACTATCTTAAGCTCCAGTTGTTTTGAACTGTCAATGCAAGGATCAGCTTCACTGTGGTGTGTCGAACTACTGGACTAAATGTCTCAGGGTAGTCTAAGCCTTGTTCTTGACTATAACCTTGTGCTACCAACGATGCCTTATACCTTGTAACTGTCCCATTAGGATTTCTTTTGACCTTATATAACCATTTACTCCGAATGACAGTTCTATTATCTAAATGAGAAACTAATCTCCAAGTTCCTTGAACTGTCAATGCATCAAACTCCTCTTGCATGGCATTTTTCCATTGCACCATTCTAGAGGCTGCTTTAAAATTCTTACGTTTTGTAACTTCAGTTATTTCAGCAATGAAAGAGAATCCAGCACTTATACAATCTAAGTTTGTGAATACACTAGAATCATTGAAATGTAATGATTGTAACTCTGGTAAAACAGCAATAAATGATGAGTACTTTTGTCTTGTAATAGCTCTTGTCTTCAACAGAGTTTGAATACCATTATTTGTACTTGGAGTAATGGTATGAGTATGAGATAAAGAAGTAATAGGAAGAATTACCTGGAGTTGTGCAGAGTCAATGACAGGAAGTAAAGAAGGTGTATCAGTTGAGAATGAAAGAGTATTGCCTATTGTAGATGTTGAACTATGCAGTTGACCACTGATATCTTGATTAACTATGTTTGGAGAAGCATTGGGACTGATGGAAGTACAAGTAGATGCCTCAGTGTGCACAAAAACATTCCAAGGTTGACTTAGGGATGAGGCTGAATGAAATTGGTCATTTTGGTTATCTGCATTCTGATAATGACCATTCTATGTTTGAAATGGAACTGGAATAATGACTAATCTAATCCTAGGAGATGATGTATATGAATTCACAAGATGTTGAGAAACTTTCTGTTGGGAGTCTTGAATATAAGGAAACACCATTTAATCAAATAAAACATGCCTTGAAACAATACATTTCCTAGTTTTAGGATTATAACAGATAACACTTTTATATCCCATTGAATACCCTAAGAAAACACATCTCTCAGACCTTGGTTGTAGTTTATTACTATTATATAGTCTTAACCATGGATATACAGTAGTACCAAGATCCTTAGAGATTTCAGGTCTGGTTGTTTGGTATATAACCCTTGATATGGAGATTCAAATGATAGAGACTTACATGTCATTCTATTAATCAAGAATACTGAGTGTGCACATGCATAATACCAGAATTCAGCAGATAAACCAACTGCAATAAGCAAAGTAATAGCAGTGTCCACCACATGCCTATGTTTTCTTTCTACCTATCCATTTTGTTGTGGTGTATAGGGACAAGAAATCATGTGTTCTATCCCTTTTGAATCAAGAAATGCTTTAAAAGAAAAGCTGGTATATTCTCATCCTCCATCAATTTGCAAACATTTAATTGCAGTTCCAAATTGAGTGTGAACAAAGTTGTAAAATCTCATAAACACAGTAGTTGTATCAGATTTATTGCACAATGGAAATATCCAAACATACTTTGTATATTCATCAACAAACAGTACATGGTATATATGCCCTTCAATAGATTTTACAGGAGATAGTCCCCAAATATCTGAGTGAACCTTTTGAAATGGCAAAGAACACTTATCACTTGTAACCAAAAATGGAATTCTTGACATCTTGCCTTTTACATAGTGAGAACATAGATTATGAGTACTATCTATATCTATACTTATATTTGACTGTTTCTATATCTATACTTATATTTGACTATTTCAACATAGCAGACAATATTTCATGTGTTGGATGACCCAATCTCTGGTGCCAAAGTTTTGACTTTACCAACTGCCCCAAGAAAGTTGAATTCTACACTGTGGATTATACTCTTCTTGCCTATTTCACAACTGGTATCTGAAACAGCTCCCTTGGCTTACTCTTTCCTCAATACAAAACCTCATTTGTCTTCTTGTCTTGCACAAAAAAATCACATTCATCACAAATAAACCAACTATGGTTATCAGCGCATAGTTGTTGCACAGAGATGAGACTTCTTGCAATTAGGCACATGTAACACATTATTCAGAATCAATTCATGAGAGTTATGTTTAAGTGTAGTAGAACCAATATTGTCAATGGTTAAACCTGTTCCATTGCCAATAGTAATTTTCTTAGAATCTTCAAATTGAGTGACTTGATTTAGTGTATTCACATCTGCAGTGATATGGTGAGAGGCCCCAATGTCAACGATCTAGGAATCTTGTTGAACATATTGAGGTGTTTGCTATGCTACCATAGTATTCAGTGTTGGTGGTGAAGGTGGACCTTGAAATGCATAATTTGCCCTGTGAAAACGTTCAAGTGCAGAATGCCTTCTTTTCTCACAAATTTGGCACTCAAGTAAAAACCCTGTAGATGGTGTATCTGAATTTTGATGAAAACATTTGACAACCATATAACCCTTTTTATTACATATTTGACATTCAATCACCACAGTGTGCATGTTTTTAGTGTTACCAGGCCACAGACTATAACCATTCTGTCTTAAATTCCCAAACTGAAAACCAAAAGAACTACCATAGTTGAAATGTTTTCCTTTATAACCACCATTTGCCTATGATTGTTATTTCTGTAAGTTGAACCATTGAATGACTTCTGAGCATAATTCTATCTTGAACCACCAGAGTTTGATCCATTCCTCATGAAACCAAAACCATAAGGTTGTGACTCAAAGAATTGTGGCCGCTATGGTTGTGGTAATTGCTACTGAGGCATTGGAAATTGTTGTTGTGGGAATTGTTGTTGTTGATACTGAGGCATTGGTAATTGCTGTGACAATGGAAATTGTTGTTGTTGATATTGCGGCATTGGAAGTTGCTATTGTGGGAATTGTTGTTGAATTATACCACCTATTGTAGTAGGAATATGACAATGACCCAAGAGATTAGAACCCGATGCATTAGATGAATTTTGTGTTATAGACGAACCTTGAGTGTATAAAGCAGCCATGCTTTGAGACAAAATATTTAGCTCCCCTTCAATCTCATTTTCAGCACCTAACAACTGAACTCGAAACTTTTTCAACGTAATAGTTGATTCTCTAGCAAGAATAACTGCTTGAATTATGGCATACTCCTTTGGTAAACCAGCAAGCCCAACAATTATGACATCATTGTAAGAGACAAACTCTCATGCAACACTTAACTGCTCTCTTATGTTCTTCAGCCTCAACATATACTTTTCTATGGAATTTGTTCCCTTTTGAATGGTATGTTGCTTGGTTTTCAGATGATTAATCCTGGATTTAGACATAGATTCAAAACGATCTATAAGTTTTGACCAAGCTTCAAATGCAGTTTTACAACCAAGAACATACTCAATAGCTTCATCAGAGAGAGTTGCTAATAATAGGCTAAGTAATGCCATATCAATCGATTCCCATTCAACATATTCTTTATTAATCTTAGATGTGACCCCAATATCACTGTTTATCACAAATTTTGGTGAACAAACATCAGTACCATCAAAATCACCAAACATTTTATAGCCTTTAAAAACTGACTTGAATTGAAATGCCCATTTAGCAAAATTGTCGTCCTTCAGTTTGATTGTGAACATACCAAAAAGACTCTCAACTTTAATAGCAGGTGTAGACATGATGAAATTCGCAAGAAGACACAAATTGTAATCAACAGAAGAGAATTGCACCCACTGAAATGATAATAAGATGCACTGTTATATGGCTTTCCTGGAAAGATTGACACTTTCTTACAATTCAAGAAAGATTAACACTTTCTTACAATTCAAGAAAGATTAACACTTCCTGTATATACCCAATAACATCATTATCTTCAATGAAAAAAGATTGACACTTCCTTATGATTCAAGAAAGATTGATACTTTCTGTAAAATCAAGCAAGACTGACACTTCCTTGAATTCTCAAACACCACAGAACTACTTAAGAAGTCATATGAACAATCGAGCAGTCAATTCCCAATGCCCAAATTGCAGAACAGTTAGCAGGAAACAATTACAGAATGCGATTGAATCAAATCTTCCAATTACTAATCGAAAATACCATGAATAACACCTGATTCAGCAAGCAGCAACACCACCAGAGATCTTCAGTTTTGAATCAGCACTTCCAGGCAAAGTTGAATGTCTCCACAAACTAGAAATCTTCAGTTTTGAATCAGCAGAAGAGAGATCTTCAGGTTCGGAAATGACAATAAGCCTTTTCCGACGATGATACCATGCTAACTACTCTAAAATCTATGAATAATGAATGAATGAAGAATAAGCTCTTAGAGAGAATATGAGAGAGTATGAAGTTTTGTATATATTTCCAGATGCCATAAATGGCAGTTTACATTTCGTTTTAATTGTTGTTCGATGACGTCCATGTTTCATGGGGTAAGTTTAGTGATTTTTCATTATTTTATTGAAATTTAGATACTTTTAAGTTAAAATGCATGTTCATATAGATAAATTAGGATAATCTACATATTTTTGTTTTGAGAAAAGTTCCGAAAAAAATTGGCTAAAATTATGCTTTAATAATCTTGGCCTAAAATTTTAAACCAAAACCATTGGAAGAGAACAAAAATTTACGGGGTTAGAATCTTAACTTTTTGGGCTTAAAATTTAGCTTTTAACCCACACTATTGCACATGGTCTTAAGGAAGAGTGAAACCCCGGTTATAATCCATTAAGCTAAAGAGATTCTTGAGTGGAATACAATTTCACGAGCTTTAGCATTCTATTTATAGGCTCATTAGGTTTTCTAGAATCCATTAGTGGGTAGGATTTTTGAGACAAGATACATATATAAGTTTTAGGTCCCCATGCACGCCCTTGATCTCGATATCCTCCAAACACCAAGATGGGCACGTGCTAGCTGACACCTAAGGGTGACGAAGCCATTTTAACATGCATGCAAGTTATGAAGAAAGAACGAACATAAATAAAATATGTAAATTCAAATATAATGAAATATGCAAATGCAGAAACGTGTTCAGAGCATCAAACTAATCAAGAATACTATGAAAATAATATTATAAAAAAGGTACGATTACAACAGAAAGGGTCCTACACCAAGAGGACTCAAAGATATCGATACGGGAGTGCCTCAACACTGGGATCGTACGCCTCGATTCTAAGTCCTAAACGGGGAGCAAAACAAAATGGTGAGTGGAACAAAGTTTATAATAATAATACTAAGTAAAACCATTTTTCTTTTGAACATACTAACCCCCTGTTTTGAAAACACAATATAGTACTATGTAGTAGGTTTTTTCTGAAAACTCTATCATGCTATGAAAACCTTCATAAAACATAAAATAGTGTACTTAACTAGGGGTATCATAGTCGCCCAAAGGCATATCCATCACCTGAGGGTGAAGCTGTATGACATTGGGTTACGCCAGTGAAGAAACATGGTAGGCCTCATAACCCAAAGGTGAAGCTGTACGACTCTAGGTTAAAGAAGAGAAGAAAAGGTACAAAACACATCGACACTAGCCATGGCTAGTGAAGCTGTCCGAACTGGTTTCGCCAGTGAAGCTGGGAGTATGTCATAAATGTCTCACTACTCATCAACTATGTCATACGGCCATAGACGTATACATACTCGTGTTGTGTGTGTATGTTGTATGATTACCCACTAATTAAGCATAAAAAAAAGTAATTCAAAACCTCATATCAAAACCTCATACCAAAGCTTAGATCTCAAAACATTGTCATCAAGAATCATAAATATATTTCAATAAATGTGATTTAAGCATAAAATTCCATAAACCGTAAACTATTATATCATAAATATTTCATAAAAGCAAATTAAATAATTCATAAACTCTTGATAAATCATAATTTAGAAAGTCATAAACGTATCATAAAACATAATTAATTCATGAAATGTAGAATTTTGAAAACATGTTTCTCATGAATGCAAACCTAACATAAAAACGTGCAATTTGAGAAGGTCCACTCACGGATACTCCATCGTCGAAGAGCCGTTAAACTAGAGAAGAAAGGGTTGCCACTAACAACCGCACCTAAGCATATAAAAGCAACAATTAGTAAAATCCTACTAAAACGATTGAATTTGAAAAAACGGAGCGTGAATTTGGAATTAGGGCGTCAAAATACCTTAAGAAAGGTGCCGGGCAAATTTCGTAAAAAGTCAACAAAAAGGTCAACAGTCAACCTAAAAAGTCAACCAAGATGCCGAGCCGGTCAACTATGTTAAGACTTCAGAATTTCACGAAATGGATGTCAAAAAAGGGACTCAGGGCGTCGAAATTAGTATAAAAGGATTGTAATGACCCATCCCCAAATGTAACGATTTCAGTCTCAAAAGATATTTTTGTTAAATTACTATTTTAGATATTTATTCTCATTTTATTTTATTTGACACGCCCTAACCCCGATATCTGCAAATATCAGAGCAGGCACGTGCTATCCAGGTATCATTATGATATCTGGTTTGGGGAGTGTCAAGGATTCCCAGGAAAATATCGTAAAAGTCAACGCAAGGAATACTCCAGAGATTATTTCAAAGAATATTCTTGAGAATATTCCAAATAGATCTGGGTCAGGTCATGAAGGAAAAATTTTGTCCTGACTAAGAACATGTGAGAATATTTGAACACATATGCAAACTAATAACACTTTAAAGTAGGCATGCATTCAAAAACAATTCTAAAACCCATGACTTTCAAAGCCTAGTGAATGGTGAAACACATGACTC
>JADOBS010303273.1:0-17574 GCA_015708375.1 Cydonia oblonga
ATGGAGAACTCATATTCTAACCCCCCCCCCCCCCACCATAAGCTGATTGTCAAAGATAATCCATGATGTGTAATTCTTAGAACTACACCAATGATTTGATTCCCATTCCCTTAGATATGTAGGCAATCCTTCTCGGATTCAATCACACCCCCTTGTCAAACAATCGTATTTTCCTTATTAATAAAAGGTTCTTAATTTTGTATATCACATTCAATGTTTGTTTCTCTCTTTACAGTGATGTAGAGATTACTCCACTCGCCAGAACAAAGCATAAACTTTGAAAACTTCACAGATTGCAAGTTTAAAAATCCAAAGTAACACTGCCAGATGAATCTCTTTTAGCCCATTTCGTATCGATAAGTTAACAGCTTAGGAGACTCAAGCAGTAATAAGCGTGGTTATGATGGCAAGTTATAGGCACGGGCACATAACGCCCTGACTCAGAAGTCCAATGCATTATCCAACTTTCAAAACTTTTATGCAACTAGAAAAGTTATGGGTTATTCAAACTTGGGCTCTACGCCATTTGAAAGAATAGTCAATGGCAATCCAGAAATCATCTAATGGTGGCTCTAAACCTCGACCTTGAGTACGAATACTTATATCCCAGAACAACATACTAGGTCAAGGATTTCATGTAACACCACATGTTCACTAGGTCCTAAGAGCGCATCTAGGCTAGGTAATCCCAAGAGGAATCTTATTCCAAATAAGCTCCGATGCGCGAAAATGTTTCAGCCAGGTCAGCCAAAGTAGTCACATCAGAAACACTCAAGTTCGACGTACTAGGGTCCGACAAAAGGATTCTAAAAGTGTTTCCAACCCCATGCTAGCGACCAAGTCCGCAAAAAACTTT
Source organism: Cydonia oblonga (assembly GCA_015708375.1). Classification (NCBI taxonomy): domain Eukaryota; kingdom Viridiplantae; phylum Streptophyta; class Magnoliopsida; order Rosales; family Rosaceae; genus Cydonia; species Cydonia oblonga. Next base: position 857 of record JADOBS010303273.1, read on the forward strand.
TGTTTAAGATTCACAAGGGATAAACTGGCAACTCAACCTAAGGAAGAAACCTTCCTAAATGTCAACTTGGGTATACGAAGACCCTCAACCACGAATCGAGAGCAAACAAGACAAATACTGGAGGCCATTACAGAACTCAAGATGATACTTTCCTATCCTTAATCTGATTAATACACCAAGGCACGTGCATAACAAGGGATTCTCCATGGGCTCAATATTTTAACATCTAGCACCAGAGTAAGGTGGTACTCTGGATATCGCGATGGAAATATTTATGGGTACTAAGTTGAGGTAGTGTTTTTTAGAATCAACATCACCAAAGGGCCTCGAGCTCTAGCCTGGCCCACAAGCTTACCCGTGACTTGCTCAGTCACTCATTACTTCGAAGTTAGCTTACTTCGGTAAACTATATTCTAAGGCATAAAAGCAAAGGGTGAAAAGTTCCAACACTTAAATCGTTGCTCAGTTAAGAAGGCAAGCAGATGCACATGAAAAACAACAAGTAACAAAAGAAGAAAACTCTTCAATGCAGGGCAAATAAGTCTGAGTCATAGAAGGGATATGCCCCTATCTTGACAAAACATTAAAGTCAATCTCCTTTAGCTGCATTTTTTCCTCTAGAAGAAGTCGAATGATCAGCTGGCATATTGGATGTTGGATTGTCACTATAACTAGACTCTTCCCCTCACTCCACTTCCGGATCTGAGATCTCGTTCAGTAAGTCTTCTAGCACATGCAAGTTAGTATTTCGAATTTCTTCGTAGATCTTGTGAACATCCCAACACCTAGTGAACTCGTCGCGCATAGCCGAAGAAATACCAGAAGTTGTTCTCTTCGGTAAATTCTTCTTTAACTATCTATCGATGAGCAATTCAAAGAGTTGTTAGCTCGAACTCATGCACATCCCTAAGCTGTTAAAGATCCATATAGCGAATGTTATCTATTTGCACGACTTCGTGAAAGAGTTCCTCCACCTCTGACTATAGGCCAACTCATATGATTTTCCAAGCACTCCATTCCGAAGATAATACCCGCGCCGATTCAGATTTCATATGTATTAAAGTCTACTTCGCTTTGGCTGTGACCTTATGTTCTTACTCCAGCTCCTATCGTGCCTTAATGAGATTCGTCTTGTTATCATTTGCCTTCGTTTCTTCAAGGGTAGCCACGTCGATGTACCTCTCCAACTCTTTCTCGTGGCCTTCCTTCATGATTTATTGTTCCATCTGTATTATTTTGATCTCTGCCGATTGAGCTTGTACTTGTTGCTCGAGCTCAAATTTAGTCTCTAATTCTTGTAAGGAATACCACTCGAGATGACGAATCTGTTCCACTTATTAAAGTAGGGTCGTCTCCGTCCATACGTGAGCTTGATCAACGCCAATAAGAAGAAAAAGACGATAATTACTGGAATCATTTTGCGAGAAATAAATGAAAAGTTACTTCATAACGACTCTCATGACATCGCATCATTACATCTTCAAATGTCGACTTCTTTTGTAATCTGCAAAGACAATCGCAACAGCAAGAAGAGCTCGAGCATAATCAGAAATTTAAAGGCCAATGACGTCCACCGAGAAAGCACTATGGTTTATTGACGGCCTGGTCACAAGTAGAGGCTGCATCCCTCCTTTATGTCTAGGTGGAGCAGTGGGCAAAGAAATATCAACCCTGGCGGACGCCCTAACGAGTTCAGGCAAATCCCTTGCTACCAAAAGAGTCTGAATTGGAGTAAAGGGAAGTTCATGGGACTAGACTTCACTAGGACGGGGTGGCGAAACTTTCTGCTGCTGTGACGATGGGGCATTAGATTTGAAGTCAACTGGTTCTTGTTGTGATGGTCTTTATGAAGATGACAGAGGAGGTTGAGGTATTTCAATAAGAAATTGTAGAACAGGTCGCTCTAAGCTTATAGAAATGTCAGCACGCCTTTTTTTCCTCAATAGTTGAGTCTCTTCCTCCGTTTCTGTGTTCTTAGGTACTAAATCTGTTATCAGCATACGTGTTTGTAAGGAGCACCAATCGTGTCGACAACCAAAATGTCTTTAAGGGGCATCTAAGATGTACGACTCCCAAATGAGGCTAGGTCTTGACACAAAGTAGCAGTTGCCACCAAAGTTTTTTCGTGTGTTGAAAGCACTCTAAATTCCTGAAGGGCAAGTTCAGCCTCGAACCATTGATTTAGAAGCTCAAAGCATGTAATAAGTCTAAAGGCGACTAAGGTTAAATCACAGATAGCCATGTCGTAGCTGATCAAGATGCCTTTCACAAGGTCAGGTAGGGAAATCGTATACCTAAGTCTAGGATCAGACGGAGTAGGAAGATCAACATAGACGCCGTCTTGGCCAGGTTCCCACCAAACTTTACATTGATTCAAGATATACAGATGACTTTCAACAAATGTTTAGCCTTATTCTCGATTGCAGACTCTCGTTAATGAAAAGATTGTAAGGTGAAATCTTGGGTAATTTTGAAGTCATGCTTGTAGACACCATTGAAAGAGGTTGAAAAGATTGGGGAGTTTTTCAATAAGTAAAGGAAGAAAGTTTGAACCTTTTTTGCCTTGAATGATTTGGGGATTTTTTGAAAAAGGAAGAAAAGGGTCTGAGGTTATATAAATAGCATTTGATGGTGCCGTGCAGCCGTTGAATATGGAGCCACCCATTCGTTCTTACTTTATTATTGCTTCGTTCAACGCCGAGTAAATAGTTCACTTTTTATTCTTCGTCACGCTTCTCACACTATTCTGCTACTATTATAAGTCGACAACATAGTTCTTATGGGCAGCCATTGACTCTTGCTAACCCTTTCATTAAGGACTTGGGAAATGCATTTGACTTGAATGACTTAGGTCTATGTGTCTTTCTCGGTTTGCAAGTGCAATGCATCTCTACTGGAATCCATATTTCACAAGCCAAATATGACCACGACTTGTTAAAATGTGCTCATATGCACGAACATAAACAAAGCTTAACACCAGTGGCTGCTAAACATTTTCTCTCTGCTCATTCTGGGGAATTATTATATGATCCCACCGAATATCGCTGCTTGGTTGGTTGCCTTCAATATTTGATGCTTACTCGTTCGGATATCTCTTACAATGTCAACCATGTGGCCCAGTTCATGAGTTTCCACATGCGCCTCGTCTACTTGTTGTAAAACACACCCTACGATATATGTCAAAGGTTCCATAACTCATAGTTTATTTCTCCGCTCCCAACCTCCGTCCTCATATATCATTGCCTATTCCGATGCGGATTGAGCAAGTTGTGTTGATACAAGATGGTCTACAATGGGTTATTTGATATGTCACTGAGGTAACTTGATCTCATGTATTCTAAAAGATAGCCCACGGTATCCAAACCAAGTGCAGAATCAGAATACCGAGCACTTTCCCACACTTGTATTGAAACGCTTTGGCTTTCCTACCACTTCTATGAATTGGGCACTTCCACTTCCTTTCCAATCCATCTCTACTATGATAACTTAAGTACAACCTACATGGCTGCTAATCCAGTATTCCATGTCTGTGCACATCACATAGAACTGGATTACCACTTTGCTCATGAATGAGTAATGTTGGAGAGTTCATGATCGATTTCTACCATCAGTTGGTTAGCCTGCAGACTTGCTCACAAAAAGACTTCTTAAGGCACAACATATGTTACTACGTTCCAAACTGGTCAGTCCTCCCACGCCCAGTTTATAGGGGATGTTAAACAGAATTCCTAGTCAACCTTAGAGTCTATCCAACAGTTGAAAATCAAATGTAACAGATAGTTTGTTTTAGAGATAAGCATGTAATTCATCTTGACTAGAACTCTCTTGTATACATGTATATTTATACAATAAATAGCAATGAGAAAATTATCTCCTGCAAACATATTTTTCCTGCCTCTCACTATTCTTCCACCTTCTGCATTTCACTTTTCACAAATGGTCATAACCTTATATGGGGTTAGAATATTAGCATGCATGACTCCATATCTTTTTTGGAGAAAAGGTAATATCTACACTAAAGTGGTAGGGGAGTGCAAGTAGCCTTACAATGGGTTTTCCATAATAATTTGATTCACCTTCATCTTAGCGATAATCAAACTAAAGAACTCTCACTTACAAGAAAAAAGGGAATACCACTAGATCGTAGTACTAAAAGATGACATTGATTGATCTATTGATCATGGCATGTTGATCTAGCTAGGGTAACCTTTATTTCATTTTATTTACGCGTGCATGTGGGGGCGTTGATCTTTATAAGATCCCAAAAAATTGTTCTTATTAATGAGCAAGGTTCTAAAAAATGTTAGGCGCTAGTCGGGCGGCGGACTAGTGCCTAGCGCTTAGGAGGCTAGGCAGAGCCTAGGCGGCCTAGGCGGATTTACATAAATTTATACTAATATATTATAAAATATGAGTATATATGTATAATTTTAGGAGTTTTTTTTTTAATTTTATACAAAGAATAATGGGCCTAGTTTGTTTTTTCTTTGGACAAAATAGTGGGTCACAAAATGGACCGAACTTGAAAGAAAAGCCCATTTTTTCAATTAAACCGACAGCTTTTCCACTGCCTTTCTCGGTTTCTCCAATGTCCATTTTTTCCACTGTCTTTCTCGGTTTCTCCAAGCCCATTTTTTCAATTAAACCGAGGGTTTTTCCACTATCCATTTTTTCAATCAACCATCACTCTTGTTTAGTGGCTCTAGGCAGCACTTATGCCTTTCTTTTCCTTCCCCTTTTCAGTTTTCCTTCCCTTTTTCAGTTTTCCTTTCGATTCTCTTTCTCTCTCTCTCCTTTATTTTCAACAGATCCCCTTCTCTATCTGCAGGAAAACCCAACCTCTTCTCTTCAACAGATCCCCTTATCTCTCTGCAGAAAGTACGAATTATGTGTATTGTTCATCCCTATATATGCTCAATCTACTTGGATTCATCAACTGATGTTGGGTGCAAGAGCACAGGTTTGAAGATTTGGGTTGTGGGTGGTGGATCGTGCGGATGCGAGGGGAGACTTGCAGAGAGAATCAGTTGCATCGACCGCCGCCTAGAATCGCCTAGGCCGCCTTGAGCCTCTCAAGACGCCTAGGCTGCCGCCTAAATCATTCCCGCCTTACCTGAACGATTTAGCCCAAATTGGATCAGGACTCCATCGCCGAGCACCTAGGCACCGCCTAAGTCGATTTTTAGAACACTGTTAATGAGCATAACTAGAATTAGAAACAATTTGTGATTAGCCGGGGACCATGATAAAAGTATTGTTATGGAGATTGCCAAACCTTGTAGATGATGTTTGTCATAACTCATACATGAATAGCATATATTATAGTTATTTAGTGTATAGATTCCACCCTACGTGAATTAAGGACATGGGTTCAGTTATTGGAAAATTTTGATTAACATGCATTAACTCATACCTTAAATCATTCTTGCCATTGATACAATGAGTACATTTCTAGGCTTAACCTATGGCATCCAATAACATACTAGACCCAACACATTTTAATTGGCTATGACCTATCCTATCCAGTCCACCAAACGAATGCCTACAACAAATCCCTTTCCAACTGGAGATGATAGTCTCTTTTCCCGATTCGGGGTCAACCAACCCTTCTTTATTCTCATCATTCCCTCTATTTCTCTATATAAATATTGGGCAACCCGCAATCAAATATGGTTGTTATGATGATTATCAATGACTTTCGTGATAAATGAAACCTTACTTTAGCCTTTGTAAGTTTGGATAATTAGCTTCCTTAACTCTAAACCTCACAATTTACTTTTAACTCTTTAATGCTCAATTACTTGGACTTCTAGCCTTAGTTTAGGTTTTTAGTTCAAATTGTCAAGAGAGGTCGCAAGGCTCATATTATTCAAGTAACGAAGAACTTCAATCGCAGCAAAGTTTTTTTTTTCTTTTGAGATTTAATTAGCCAACCGTCAATCCTTGGGTAACAAATGAGAGAGTGGCGGCTAAGATTTTGAAAAATGTTAACTAATAGTTATTAGATAATATAAATCAACTTGTTACCTTACAATGTCACAAATTGAAAGTTGGTTCAGAGGATTTCCTAAGGAAGATCTTGAGTTTCAGTCTCCCAGACAATTTTGGTATAATTATTTAATTTCTATTTAAATAAAATTAATAAAATAAATAATATGAATATCGGTTCGGGCTGAACCGAAAGTATGACTTTCATAATTCAATCCGAATCTGAGGCGAACGGTGTGGGATAAAAACCGAAAGAAAAAAAATAAAGATAAATCAGGTCGATTTCGATACAAATTGGGCCGTGCCGATTATCTTATATAAGGATATTAGTTGCATTTGAAAGATTTTCTAGTTGTTACTGGAACCACTAAATTCTAGATTAACGAATTAGTTTGGTCATATATTTTAACCCCAAACAGAAGTGATGTATGCTTCCATTTGTAATTAAACAATTCATCGCCCATATTAACCGATCTGTGCTGGTTGAAAATTAGGCAAATTAACCTTATTATATTACCTATTAATCCAATTCTTCACATGTTCATTAGACCTGTAAACTAGTCAGGTTTATTGGGTTTGGGTCGGATTCAATCCGACTTGTTAAGTTAACGGATCATCCGAACCCGACCTGGTAAGCTAACGGGTCATCCGTTTCACCCGTTAACAATTATTATTATTATTATTATTATTATTAAATAGAGTTTATTTTTTGTTGTTGAGACTTTACTGAAATTACTAAAACATCTTCAACTAACGGGTTTAACGGGTTGACCCAAAATGACCCGTTATTTAACGGGTTGTTAACGGGTTCACCCGTTAGTGACTTGACCCGTTAAGCATCCACCCAAATACTAATATTAACGGGTCGGGTCGGATTGGGTTAACTGGTCGGGTCCAAAATGCCAGGTCTAATGTTCATGTAAATCATGCCACAACTTTTTTCATTTTGAAAATAAAGTTTACAAAGAAAGAAAATATAAAATGATTGCTCAAATTTTTTTGTGGCGACCTTCAAATAGTTATTCATCTTTTAAGAGGTTGTTCATGTCTTTAGCGACTGTTTCTGGATAACTATTTCATCATTAAAAGTTTAATTTATTTGGGAGAAAAACGGAAAAGAGAATATGAGGGCAACTGAGATGATTACCTGAATGTGAGGCTTTGAAAAAAGCAGTAGAAATTATATTACATTTAATTTATTATATAGCCCAAAACTTTCATTTTCGTTATTTTTCTTTAGCTTTGTCGGCGTGGTTAATTTGATCTTTCCACGCTCTTTTGGTTGACAAAAAGAATTTTGTTAATAGGTAGGTAAACTAAATTTGTAGACTAAATTTGCAAACTAAATTATGCGTCATCAATAAGAAATAAATATGTTAATCAATACTTAAGTAATAATCCAATCATCAACTTTCATGTCATTTTGTTTACAAAATTTATCTGCAAATTTTATCTCCCTAGCATTACTCTTAGATTATTTAACAAAAAGAGAGTGGATGTTTAAGAACAAGGATCCTTATTACATTTAAGTAATCAAAAGAGATTATGGTAGAGACATTTCATCCATGACTTAATGAGTTAACCAACCAATGCTTATAAAGGCAAAGTCCCAATATCTTTTCTCACTAATCACTACTCAAAATACCCAGTGGTAGGCCCAAATATGCCACTCCATTGCTCCTCCTTAAAGATAAGAATAATAATCATTGCTCCTTTTCAGCTCTTCTCCCGAAGGGTCCTTATTTAAAAACTTTGTTAAAAAATAAAATAAAATAAATAAAACGATTTTAATGTAAATATATTACTTTCGAAGTTTTAGCTTGCGATCCATCCAAGCAAAAGTCACTTCTTAATCTTCACATCAAATGTGGTAGATGTTTGCATCATCCCCTCGCTTTCGATACTGGTTCGCTGCATTTCGATGATCTCTTTCCATAATATATTTCAAACTACGTATTAAAACGTTTGGCATGCCATATAAAACCATGTAAAGAAATACCTAATCGTTTAATTTGTGTTCCACGTTCTAACTAATCGTTTGGATTCATTGCAGCCAAGACAAGGACCTTGTCTCCAAAATACGCTTTTGCAAAAATATTTGACAAACAATTACTTAAGTTTTTCTTTAATTGTTTCCCTTCAAAAAAGATTTTCTACATTGCTAAAGGGTTTTTTTTTTTTTTGGTCTAGTTATTTTTAATGTTTATTTAAATCCAGAAACACTGTTTTCTCTGAGATGGGATTCACTCTCAACAACAATGCCAAAAAAATTTCTAAACCCTAAATAAAAAAATACCTGTGAATGAGTTTAATCAGGGATTTGTTGTAGGTATGTCGACTAGATGAGGTCAAACATGTTAATTAATTAATCATGTACGCATGAACTTTATTTATACACTATATATTATATGTGTGATCTTAATTTGTTCATTTCTTGTTATTAAAGCAAAAAATTAAACAAGTTGATAGAAAATTAATAGAGAGGGCTGTATTGGATCACTGTGTATTTAATTGTCGGATGATCTTAAGTCATGCATATAGCAACAAACTGGCTACATTTGTCCTTCTCAATGTCCAATGATTCTTTTGGAAGCCATGAGGAACTAAACTAACCCAGAGTATAATTTGATTTAATTAACTCATGAATTGCGTCATGCCATCGTCACAAACGCATATTACGTACCAATAATGATACAAAAATCCTGTTAGTCGAGATGACGTCATGCATTCCTTTAGTAGTTTAGATGAAGCAATTATAATTAATCTATAAGTAAGCATTAAGGAATAGGGAAAATCAGAATTGACATGTCTCATTTTCATGAGGTCTCCATTGTCTCCTAACTAAACCAGAGAATATATAGCTGATAATTCGTATCATTTAACGTTAAATTACAACTTGGCAATGAACATCTGTATTCTTTGGTTATAAACTCTTTTTGTTTTTTGGGATTCAATTCTAATGGTATTGATAGATTAATCCATTACTTTCTTATGACCTCTTTGGTTAATTAATTTCTTTTGAGAAAAAAGGCTCACAATAAGTAACTTCGGTGACATAACATGAGCATTCAACTCAAAATTAATTGGTATTGTGTCAACAGGCTCAGTATCACTTAGTCTGATATGCAATTCAATTTTACACTCCCAAAATGCTTTTTACATGGATGATCGGTCTTGAGATTTTGGAGAGAATCAGAGGCACAACAAAACGAAGGCCTCTCACACAAAAAAATTAAGAATTCTTGAGATTTTACCAGAAAAACATTTTAAGAGTCATTTGAGAGATATCAAATCAACCTACTTTATAATTAAAGATAAATTCAGTCCTAGTGTGTAATAGTTATAGATTCTCAAAGAAATGATAAAATTTTCCAAACCAATTTTGCAAATCATGTGATCTATCACCAATAGATAATAATCATGTTAATCAATACTTAAGTAATAATTTAATCATCAACAACCACATCATATGATTTACAAAGTATAGTTAAATATATGATCTCTCTAACATTGCCCAAAACGAAATAAATAATACACATAGAATGAAGTTATTCTTTATTTGTTTGGTTAAAGAATGAAGTTATTCAAACATACAAAACTGATACACAACGCACCAAGCAACACAGCGGATTAAGTCCATGACATTTATGCTTTTGGCCAACTCTTTAAGTAAGACGACTTCACCTCGTACATTTTTTTCCTTTTTATTTTCCTTCGGGGCTCCGTGCAGCCGTTCCAATTGCTCCATCCAAAAATTCTTGGATGCTCTGGTGTGCTCGGTGCTCTGGTTTACTCAGTACTCTAGGTATTTTAACAATTAAATCTTAATTTTTGTACTTTTAAATAAAAATGTTACCGTTAAAATACTCAGAATGCCGAGTAATCCGGAATACCCACAAAATCACTGCTTCATGCAAGGGCTGACGTTCCACATAGACTATTCATTTTAGGGCAGGCACATAGTACAACTGTTGCCCTAAACACGAGAAAAAAATTCAGTCATGTAATAACTTTGATTATTGACCTCCTAGAGTATATTGCTAAGAACTTTAGTACGTTGCAGGGTGAAAATTTGCATTGCCATCGCATTTCAATGCAACAATACAATATGAAAAGTATGTTACAAGTACTACAAAATACTATTCATTTTTTGTTTTTGTCCTCATATCTTTTCATAAAATATTTATGGGAATATACTTAAAACCTAAGTAATATATATTATAGTTTCCTTTGCCTAAATATTATAAGTAGGTGTACCGTGTACATATATTTAATAAGCAAGTCCTAGCTATCAAATAGCTAGTAAAGGCTGAAGTTTTTTTTTCCTAAAGTTAATTTGGGCATTGATAATTATTAGTTTATCTTATGGATCAAGTCAGTTTTTTCAATGTGTCGTGCTCAAAATAATTAATAGATTGTTCTGCAAAATGTGGTACATGGAGCTGCATGCATTTTTAGTTTTGTGTGCGTCGGAGAGATATTTACTTGTTTCTAATACTAATTGTTTTTATTTTTACATTATCAAATCCTGAATATCTCCTAATCATAAATCATTAACTTACTATTCTGCAATACTTGAGCTAACCCAAGGACATTGAATTTCAATGACTGTCAAATGGTCATTTGTTCCAATAAATTGGATATATCTTCCTAGGTTTTGTTTAAGAATGGCACCCATATATAAACCATAATACAGATTATAAAACCATAGTTATGTTGATTTAGTTATGAAAAATGAAATGTAAAAAAAAAAATTATAATTACAGGTTACAAAAACACAGATATTTTCATGACCAACAGGTTACAAAAACATATATATCACATATTACACCAGGATGTCGCCTAATTCACTCATAAAATTACCCTTTCTGTGAAATTTTCAACACATAAATACATTCCTTCCTGAACAAAAAGTTAGACAATTACAATGACTTCATTCTCCCAATCATTTCCAAAGCATAAAGTCTCACATATATATAGTGACGTGGCACAAAGTGATTGGTTGAAATGACCAATTGCTTCACAGTAGCAGAACAAGAAGGACCTAGGTGTGTGGAACCACCAGCTTGACTTGGAGTACGTGAAGTTGGTTACGCAATACACAAATATGTACGTAGAAAATAGTAACCAACAATGGAATATGATATAATTAAGGGAGAGAAGGAGGTAGCTGATGGAATGTCATTGTAGGGTTACATGGAAATCTGCTTCCCTTATGGACCCCATCATGTCGGCTTATATCCTCATAGCCTCCTACTGTACTTGTATTACTTTTAAAGGGAGGTAGAGAGAGACCCAACTCTTGCAAAACATCAATTTGGTGTTGGTGATTACCATCATCGCTATATCGAGTTTCATCAGTTCTGATATTCAAACGATATCAGAATCGATCAGAGTTCGGAGGGTTTAAGTTAATTAACAACATATTAGGAATTACAGATTAAGAAGATCAATAATGGGGCACCATTCTTGCTGCAACCAACAGAAGGTTAAGAGAGGGCTTTGGTCCCCTGAGGAAGATGAGAAACTCATCAGATACATCACTACTCATGGATATGGCTGTTGGAGTGAAGTCCCAGAAAAAGCTGGTCATGATCATCTCTCTCTCTCTGTACTCGTTACTATTAATTATATCATAATTTAATTAATTACTGATGTTAAAGGGTGCTTAATTGTTTTGTGTAATTTTCAGGGCTTCAAAGGTGTGGTAAAAGCTGCCGCTTGAGATGGATTAATTATTTGAGGCCTGATATTAGAAGAGGGAGATTTACTCCAGAAGAAGAGAAATTGATTATTAGCCTCCATGGGGTTGTAGGCAACAGGTTAATTTAACAAGCTGAATTATTAGCTAATTAATTTCATTAATCTATTTATTTCCTAATATGCAGTGACTGCATCCAATCCAAAATTTCAATTTTTTTTGGAGTGATGACTTTAGTACGTAGACTAGACAGTTATTTCAACCCTCCAAATTTCAAGCCATTGCCATTTTCGAAAAGCTCAATTGGGGTTTTGGGAAGCCTATACTTTTCTTATACAATGTGTATAAACCAGAAGTTAATTTCTACTGTTTTTTCTTGAAGAAGCAGCGCTTTTGAAAATTTAAATTTATAGCACCATTTTCAAATTATTTCAAGATTTTGGCGAGTCTGTTTTAATTTAGAACCTGTAAATTTGAAGCTTGTTTTGTTGTGGTTGTACGTATGTACTTGGAAGAAGTGCTTTTGAAGCTTGAGTTCATATGCTTCATTGATAAATAAAATCACATATAATGGTCACGTTTATTCTTTCCCATAATAATATAGACTAAAAAACCTTCTTTCCAATAGTAAGTTAGTTGGTTCCGGGTGTTTGGAAAGAACTTAAGTGAAATGGACCTCTAACTGAATACAAACAAACTTTAGAAACAAGTTTTCGCAATCAAATATATATGTGTGTATCAGGTTTATGTTTTAAATTTATAGCTAATCCAGAAGCTATCTTTATCACCTGTACCGTAAGAACCACATATTCCACCTAAATTTTTTGCTGAAAGACGTTAAGCAGTCAAATTCGGAGGTTGGCTTTGAACATCTCAGCTCATGATGAATTTAAACGCAGACACACACAATCATATTGTTAGTGTAAATTACAAGTTAATTAATCAATTGCTTATGGAAGTTAAATACACGGTTAATTTAATTGCTCTATAGTTTGTTTAATTACTAATAATATATATGCACGACTATAACTATAACTATAACTATATTGTTATATATGCAGATGGGCTCATATAGCAAGCCATCTGCCCGGAAGAACAGACAACGAGATCAAGAACTACTGGAATTCATGGATCAAAAAGAAGATTCGGAAGCCTTCCACACCTTCAAGTGCTTCCACAATAAGTCCACCACCTAGTGTTGATCATCATCAGCATATAATTCTCCAATTGGGTAATTACAATAACCAACTAGATTTTGCACACCAAGATTTGGGTACAACCCTAAAGCCTCAAGCTCAAGAAAACCTATTTTCTTCAACATGCCCTATGTTCATGTTTGATACAAGTACTACTGCCAATATTGAAGCAGCTCCAGAAAGTTACAACACACGCGGGGAGATTTTCCAAGACATGATTGTCGCAACGGGCTTGAATTCTTCTGAGCCCTGGAATTTGAATCAGCATCAAGTCCAGGCTTTCCCACCTCCGGCAACAATGTCATTTAATACTACAAATAGTAGTACTAATAATGTTACCATGGACACAAACTATTTGCCACCTTTGATCGAGAACATGGACAACATGGTACCAAACGTTGATCATCATCATCAATCTTGTAACAATATTGATGAGGAGGGAGATCATGATCAGATGGCCTTGGAGTGCTTAATGCAAAGGAATGAGTTGAATGAATGGGTTGTTTCCCAGCAACAATGTTCTAACTTTCTGTTTTGGGACAATCTTGTTGATGATCAAGCGATAGTACTTGTTGGACAAGATCATGGGATTGCACATCCTGCTTCATCAAACGCAGTACAACTGTCTTCCTTTCCTCCATCTCTATGAAATATTAGTGGTGGTGTGAACAACGTACGTACACTGCTGTCCTCCCTTCTAACTTTACCATGCACCTCTCTCTCTCTCTCTCTCTCTCTCTCTCTCTCTCTCTCGGAAGAACTTTTTCAAATTGGTCCAGGCTTTTGATTACAGAGTTTGTTTTCTTTAATTTTCGGGTGAGAGTGATCGATTGTGAAATTAAAGTGAGCTGTAAAAAGGGAGTAACATAAGAAAATGCATGCAATGTTTATTTAATTTGGATTTGGGAACATAAGAGGAATGAATAATACATGCAACGTGACCTTTGATCCTTTGTCTTGGTGTTGAATTACATATTCAGTACGAAATGATATTTCCTTTCCACTCATGCATGGCTTCTTAAATTCCAAGATATGATACTCTTGAAAGATGAAGAAAATTAACCAGTTTGGTTGCATGGATCCTCAAGCACATTGTTACTCCATGCTTAATAAGGTCACGAAAAGTGAAAACTAAGAATATTATGAAAATAAAGGAAAGAGGAAAAACTAGCAATATTAGATATCTTATCTTATATGTGTATATATATGTTTTAATTAAATTAAGTAGACTTGTGTGTTCATGGAAGTGTTACTGACATTCTCAAAATGTCATTTAATTTTCTACTCTTTCAAGACTTATTTAGATGTGTTTTTAAAATGACTGAAAGCGCTTTTAAAGAAAATGCTTTTTTGGTTCCAAAAGCACTTAAAGTGCTTTCTGCAAGAATCACTAGTTATGTGTTTCTTCCATGAAGCACTTTAAGTGCTTTTCCATAATTTACTTGCATTTTACTAAGTATTGGTTCCAAAAATATTTTCACCTTACATCCAAACGAACACTCAGATTTTTTCTCCTTACGAACATTCAGATTTCTTCTCCTTACATTTTTACTATTTTAAAGTGCATGACAATTTTTTTGAAGTGCCAATAACAATGCCCAAGTACATTATGTAACTGGTCTCTTTTGAAAAGTATTATATTGCAATACCAATGCTTATGGTCTATGTGAATTTGAATGCATGCACGCAAATAAGATGAAAACTTACACAAATGTACGAAATTGATAGGGAGGCCGTTCCGGACAAGGCATGCTTATAAGACTTGAAACTCACAAATGTACGTAGAATCTGATGGGTACACGATTAAAGTATAACTGACATTGTTCACATATATTAATATCAATTTGCATGTTGATTATCCATAAGTTGACATGAACACGACATGAGTATATATAAGTAACCCGATTACCACCCTTAAGTATCCTAAATACAAAGAACTAAGAATATGCATATCAATTTGCATCTTGATTAGTTCGTAAGTTGACATGAAGTAATCCGAACACCCGATTGCCACCTTCAAATATTTTAACACAAAGATCTCGGTGTACGCATACGGCACCATAATCATGAAACTAATGACGAAATCCGCTTCCTTCGTCAACCTTTCAAATGATAACTTTGGAAATTATTGTTTCGTCAAAAGGGAAAAGCCTTTAGGTTTGTTTGGTATTTGACTTGAATCTAATTTTTTAACTAAAAACAAGTTTTGAGTCACAATTTTAAAGTTCTTGTTTGTTTGGTATTTGATTTGGATCGAATTCTCAAAACCACAACTAAAAAAAAAATTCAAAACAAAACCTATTTGTTGAAAACACAAAAAGTGTGTTTTTAGACTTTTTTGGATCTTCTCTCACGTCTCTCTCCCAATCCCCTCTCTTCCCTCTTGCCTCTTAGATCCTCTCTCTGATCTGTCGTCTCAATTGGATCCCTCATACCAACCACCAGTGGCGTAGCCACGTCGAACATTGGAACCTGCACGGAGAATCTCCACTATTTATTTCGACTACCAAGTCCTAGAATCCAACCCAAAGCCATCCTTTATTTGCAGGACCAATATCGTCTGTTGGGCGAGAATATTGCCAAGATCAAAACCGATCTCATGAATGAGCATCTTACCACTTTCTGAACCCACTTGGAAGCTTTCATTCGAAAGCAGCAGGTGCCATTTTTCTTCTCAGTCAATCAATTTCAGTACGAAATAACCCAGCTTTCAGATCAAAATTTCATATATGCACGAAGGTTGGAGTGAGAGAGATGATAACAATGAGTTCATAAATGTTGGGCCTGGGTGTTCAAATTTGTTTCTTTTTTGAAAGAGCATGGTAGAAATTTTGATTAGTTTGAGATGCAGAAATTGCATACCAAACAAGGTTTTGGATTTAAAATTTTAAAATCAAAACATGAGTTTTTAGAAAAAAATAAAAATTTTGAGTTCAATTCTCAAGTAAGATACCAAACGGGCCCTTATATGTCCTTCCTTGCTATGTTTTCCCTGTTCATGTCCTAATTAATTAGTAGTATAGTTTGAATGGAACATTCTCACGTACACATTAACAAAGACGACCTAGCTAACAAGGCTCAACAACCATATAATATTTACTACTCCAACAACCTCTTGTCTATCAAGAAAAACGTTGGCTATTCTTGTGTCTTTACACCCATAATTTTGAATTTGAATGCTCTCTAGAACATTATGGTGAATCTCATGGAGTAAATATGACAACTTACGTGGTAAAACTGATCGATACGTGCAGTGGCAAATTCAGGGGTCCTCTTTGGTCCCAAGACCTTACGAAAGTCGGGAAATATGGGAGATAGTCGCCGAAGGTCCTATGACCATCTTGTTTGGAACTTGAGAATGCTAAAAGATTGTTCAATTCTTAGGTAGAATTCGGCATACCTTGGCAAGTGATGCACAACAGGCCTTGAGACAAGCCTTGACAGCACGCCTTGGCAAGTGATGCTCGGCATCAAGCCTTGGAATTTGTTGATAGAACTAAGAAGATAACTAAACTAAGTGCTCAACTAAATTCCCCAATGAAAAATTTGAAAAATGTTTTATGTTGGAACCCACGAGATTAGAATTTTGGATTCGTCACGAGAGCCGGTTGCATAGACTGAAAACGTGATTTGAACATTTATAGAGTAAACGAGTAACTTAAATTGCGTTGTGGCTTGAAATTAGTATATGATTAATTAGTATCACATCAATGACCCGTATACATATGATATGACCTTGTTTCACTAAAATTCAAAAGTTAGATGCCATGGAAAGAAGAAGAAGAAAAAAAAAAAAAAAAAAAAAAAAAAAAAAAAAAAAAAAAAAAAAAAGG
>JADOBS010303274.1:0-17588 GCA_015708375.1 Cydonia oblonga
ATAACATTTATATGAGACAGCTTAAAACAATAATCTTTTCCCTTTATATTAAACTAGATTAGTTTAACATGTGAAATGTCCGTAAAGTATCATCATATGATTGGTTTTAGGGCACATTTCCAACAGTTATCTTATTTCTTTTCATTTACTTAGTTAATTTCCATTTATTTTGGCAATTTATGTTATTTTCATATTATTGTAGGTTCAAGTGGTAAAGATGACAATAAATGGCTAAATGGAGCAATTTGGAGCAGTTTTGGACTTGGATTGGATAGCATGCGTGTGGAGCAGTGGGGCTGGACCTTTTTGGTGTTTTACATATGCTAAATATGTGCTAAAAACTGAAGGAATCAAATTTGGAAGCTTGGAAGACAAGGAAAGATATAATCTTATCCAACCTTATCCAAACTTATCTTATCTTATCTAGTTTACCTTATCTTATCTTATCTTATCCAAACATTATCCTATTTTATCCAACATTATCTCATCTTATCTCTAGCTACAAAAGGAGTCTTTATCGTATTCTAAATACTTCCCATCTGATTCTAGGAGTCCTAATCAAATCAAGCACCCTAATCCTTTTTCCCCTAGGTTTCTGCCGAACCCTAGCCTATATATTGATGTTTCTGCCGCAGCAATTGAGGGGAGAGAAAATTTTGTGCCACATGTTCCATTCAATATTGGTTCCACAACCTACAAGAGCCAAAGGAGAAGGATTGTGCCACCTTGTCATTCAACCATTGGAGATTTCAGAGTTCTTTCTATCTTTGCTTAGTTTTCATGTTTATTTTAGTTTGATTTTCAATTATGATGAACATGTGTAACTAAATTCCTTTTTAGTTGGAGGTGAATTCGAAGCCATGATCATATGTTTTATATGAATTGATTACATCCAGTTATTGTTTCGTAAAACATGAATGCGATTTACTTATCTACTTTATAGAGAACTTATTCTTGTATGTTTATTAAGGATGCATACTTAGTTTGCATGCAGGGATTTGATGCTAGAATATAAGGGAATTTCACCTAATCGTTATGAACTTATATTTGTAAGTAATAAAAGTCACTAGTCATGATTGAGTTAAGTAAATTCTTGGCAGGAGTATCATGCTTTTCATAGTTACGAATGTTTTGTCAATGCTTATGATTTTCACAAAACTTAATGATCTTTGAGATGTATCTCTATCATGCTTTCATAGTTAGGGAACTTGAGAAGGATAATTTGGTTGCGTCGCTGAGTCCAATTCAATTAACTTAGGAAAATCTGAGAATTAATTAGTGCATTCACAATTAATTTGGGGCATTGTCATTCATGGTTTATAGAAAGAATAATTGGAAATCGATTTATGTGCATATGTTTCATGTGTGGAGAAGAATCATCTAGCTAGCTTTTCACCCATATTCCCTTTACAACTCAATTTAATTGCTGCTATTTACTTTTGTTTCTTAAAATTTGTCCAAAATCCCCCTCTGTTCTTATTTTGTGTTAGTCTAGTCTAGTTTTCAGTTTTTAAGTTTAATTTGTGTTGATTAGCATCCCTCCTAATCCCCGGTCTAGAACAATCACTACTTATACTACAATCGTCTAAATTATAGGGTTTAATTTGTGCGTTAGTTTCTTCCACATCAAAGAGGAAGCCTCCATTTAGGAGCCTTTGCCAATGATGATACCATAATCGCTTGATTTCGTCGTTAGCTGCTACTCCATGAAGGGCATCAGAAAATTCCACTACCGTGGTGGATGACTTCAGAATCACTCGCAAGTAAGAGAAATTTCAGTTCCGCATGGCTGAATTTCGGAATACAATGACAGCACTCAATAACCAACGAGTCCTTATAGGAAGCCTTTATAGAGGAACTTCAGCTGCTTCGCATAGCGAGGGCCCCTTCAAATTCGACCATGAACATTCCAGATCCGGACTTACTAGGGACGACGAAGTCCACATTCCAGATTCGGACTTACTAGGGACGACGAAGTCCACACTCGCCATTTTCGAGTTCACAACGGCAGCGCTTACGCCTATTTTTCACTGTGAAGGATTCGGCAAGCCGGTTACGAGTGATACTGATTCTGTGTCGTCTTTGCGTGTTTGCCAACACATGATGCGAACTCCAACCACAGAAGGTAAAGAAGGGATAGAGTATCACTTGGATATGGTGTCATCTATGATTGCAGTCGTTCAGGCCTCTTCCTATGCAATCATTCTCGATTCGTCATCTCCTCGCACGTACACTACCAAGAACTTGATTCAACCCTCGACACATCTGACTGCATTGAATCGATAGTGGGTATCGCCAAATCGACTTCCTTCATTGTCCTTTTCACCAATGCCACCTCTGATTTCCAAACGTACTTTGGAGAAGCTCACAATCTCCCTACATCTGCTCATGGTTATGCAACCATATTTCAGTTCTATCAATCTTACTACAGCTTCACCATCAAATGTCACTGTGTCAATCTTTGAGTTCTCCTTCATCGACCTTTGCCTATATTATTCTGCCTTCTCATTGGCGGTCATTGGTCACGAATTCTACCAATTCCAACGATGTACTACCCCATCTAAATGGGTGCAACGACCTAGACAAAGGTGTACTAGGTATAGGTTTCTTGCTCACACACTCAGAAGCCACTTTGCAGCTTATGCACCTTCGTATGCTCTCTTTCCTTTATACTACGAAAACTGGGCCTGAGGTATTTAATTCCTGGAATGATTGTTCTAAAACTTGGAGGGTCTTATTTTGTTGGCTCACATTTGATGCCTTTTTTAATCATTCAAGTGGGTGGTTTCGTAATTTTCTTGTGGGCAAAGTAGAGAAAGGTATTTTGAATGTAGCTGAACTGTTTGAGGAAATGTCGAAAAGGTGGAGTGAGGGCACTATGGGCACCTTTTTTGGTTTCATATTTACTCAAAAAGATCACCTGGAAAGCAATTTTGGTGCCTTGGCTATTGGTCTACATGCTGATTTCTCTCAGCTATTCACTAGTAACCTGCACTTTCGGCCTGTATGGGAACCGGGACATGTATTTTGCAAATTATGCTTTGAAGCTAATGCATATGTGGTGATAGGATCATTGACAAATTTTGGGTTGTGATAACTCATACATTTCATGCATTTACACCATCCATTTCTAGCCTCTTTGTGATGTTTTTGAGTTAAACTGGTTGCATTTTACCTTATTTTGTGTTAGTATGCAGTTAGATGCGTTTTAAGATCAATTTAAAGTCAAAAGAAGTGAAAACATGCCATTTTTGTGGTTGATCTTTATTCAAACGTGGAAATAAGTTTAGTGGCCTGTTTTGAAGCCCAAATAAAAAATCCAAAGCGAATCTGGCTGGTTAGAAGACCAAGAACAGAATGGGAAAGGAATTGGAATATCTAGCCTGATTTGGAGGTGCCAAATAAGGCAAAAACGTGTAAAATGAAGGCTAATTTGCTGGGACCACCTTGCAATCAGCTACAATCCCATTTAGCATATAAATACTATGGTTTCAGATCACTTTTAGACAAACCCCCCTTGTGGTTGCCCAGAGCTCTCTCTCTTCTCTTTCTTTGGCCTTTCTTCCAGAAACAAAACCCTATTTCCCTTCACCATCCGTTGCCATCGAAGAAACCACGCAGTCGCGCTGTTCTTGGAGAAGTTCAACATCAGAATTGCTTCAAGGAGGTTTCTTCTATGAACTTTCATTTCACTCATGTTGTTCTTGATATTTAGATATTTTGTAATCATGTTGTGTAATTAAGTTCATAGATGGGGATTTCGATGTAGTCTTGCAAAACTATTCTATGTTATTAAGTTAAAGTTTTCGATTCACCAATCTGTATTCTTGTTTCATTCACTGATTTTATAGTTTAATTTGTTTGTTAATCTTAATGTTTGATCACCATTAGGGCTGCTTATGAATTATTTGATCAAGGTTATAGTACACATCATGCTTAATCTTGGTGGACATGTGAATGAATGCAGAAACTGCTATGCATACATCTTGCCATGTGATTTCTTTGGTTCTTTGAAGTTTTCTTGTTCTTAATGGATTCTTACTTGCTAATCTAAGTTGAACATCACAACTAGGTTGTAGATTAGGAGTACTTGCTAATCTGCCCTAGTTGCAGATTCGAGAGTTAAATGTGTTTTGACTTAATTTTCATGGAATTGGCTTGTAATGGTGAAATTCGTATCCCTAGTTCTGTTCCCATCGTTTCTAGATCAATCAATCATTCATCTTTATCTTGTCTTGCATTTTAAGTTACTTTAGCTTTCAAAGGAAAAATCTAAATTCAATTTTCATTTTCATTGCTTAGTTGGGGTCCACATAAAGCTAGTAATTTGTAGAGTTCTAATTAGTCCCTATGGTTCGACACCCTTACTTGTGCCACTATAATATCCTTATATTTGCACTTGAAAGGAACACAACAAAATTTTGGCGCCGTTGCCAGGGACTGATACCATTCCCCTATAATTGCTTGCTTTATAAACCCTATCTATTTTTCTTTTCTTAGTTTATATTTTTAATTTATTTTTTAGATTGTTTGATTTCAAGTGGTATAGAGAGATGTACGGCGAATGTCCATTATGTGCTAAAACTGGTCATCCTCTTCAATTTTGCCCAAGGAGAGATGAGTTTCCTACGTTTGTCCATGAGCACTCACACCGCATGTGTTTCTCTAACCAAGAGCCACTGCAACCATTGTCAAACACATATAGCCCTGCTTGGAGGAACTCTGATCATGGCTCTTCGAACAATATAGAAGCTCCAAATCAAGCATTTGCTCCTCCATCACAGCAAAAATCCTTTAACACTACTTTGAGGACACTTTGAAGCTACTTGCTCAAAGCACTTTACAATTTCAACAATCAACAAGTAGCATGATTCAAGAACGCTCCACTGCACTTACCAAGTTGGAAATTCGGTTGGGGCAGATTGTCCAAGCGTTAAATGAACATCAATCTGGTGGTGATGATCAAGAAGAGGAGGAGGAACCAAAGGAAGCTTTCTGTGCATATTTTCATAGTGAGGTTCTTGCGTTTTACGAAGATGAAAAGCCTTACAATCCTCCCAAGCCATATGTTCCACCAATTCCTTTTCCAGGGAGATTTGTCAAACAAAAGCATGATGAGCCATCTATAGATGTGCTTGAAGAAATTATGCCAGACATAGTGTTTGAAGCTCTTCCTCTATCCTTTAATTTAATTGAATGTTTTTCAAAATCGGTGCCAGATTCTCCATGTTGTTTTACATCTTTACAGGTGCCAAACTTGGAGTCTTTGGAAGATGATTTGCTGCCATTTCAAGAGGGAAAAGAATTGAAGTTCGATAATGAGACCTTGCTGCCATCTCAAACAAAGGAAGAGGATATGGTCTTGCATTTTATTCACAAGAAAAGACAAAAACACCATCACAATCAAGTCCTTGTGGAAATTCATCACAATCAAGTCTTGCCTAGACGTTAAATAAAGCGCTTGCTGGGAGGCAACCTTGCTAGGTTTGTGTTCTTTCCTTTTATTTGTGCCTTTTAGTTTGTTTTTATCTTCATTCCATACACTCTGCCTATTTGCACTGCATGCATTCCATTCATTTTTAAGCATCGAGGACAATGCTTAGTTTAGGTGTGGGGGTGTGGGATTGAAAATTTTCGTTTGTTTTTAGTTCTAGTTAAGTTTGCTTCTGCTTACTAATGTGAATGTATATGAGGGCTATGTTTACAAACAAAACTACAGTGTTGTCATGAAAAAGTTTGGTATCTTATTTTCTTTTACAAACTGTTACTCTTGGAATTATGAAGGTAAAAGTACTATGCTCAAATTCTGGAAGAAGAATAATGGGGACTACCCTAGTGAGCTATTTTGAGCCTATTTGCTTCTTTGAGAGGGTTTAAAGTGTTTCTGCTCCTATCTTTTTCTTTCAATTTCACCTTAAATGATCTCATTATTTCTCTTTGATTGAATGCTAAGAATAATCTTATGTTGCAGATACCATGTGTTTATTATCACATATGAATGAACTCATTGAGATGATGTTAGGCTATCCATGTTTTAACCACTAAAAGGCCTAATTCCCATCCCTTTGTGTGCTCCATTCACCCTTGTTGCAGCCAAACACTTTTAACCTGATTCTTTCATCAGTCATACCAAACTCTACCCATCTTAGCCATTACAGCCATACCTTATAGTTTGGAGAATACCAAAGTGATGAAGACAAAGATAGATTGAGCTCTGGATCAAGAATGTGGCGTGTACCGATGTAACTTGTGCTAGAATTACAAAATAAGAAAGAAAAAAAGTTTGAAAAAAATGAGACGAAAAGAAAACGATAAAATGTGAATAAAGAAGATGCAATTTCTAAATCTTCCCATTATCATGCATGGGTCCGGGACGCTAAGAACAAATAACAAAGACCAATTCAAGTGAAGAGCCTGCATATTTCAGAACAAAGACACTTTGGTATGTCCCAAGCTCTAGTATTTCCTATCCTTTCTTTCATAACCCATAGCCTAAGCCTTACATTACAACCTTGTGAAAGACCTAGCTGATCTTTGGGGATGTATTCATAGGTGCTGGAAAGTATGTGTGTTATCCATATTCTTAGTGTTTGATTCATTTCATGAGATCCGTTAAAAAATTGTGCTTTTATTTCATATTTCATATGTGAGAATTTTTTAATCCCTTTTTACATAATTTCACTCACATGTATTTGTGGATAGACTACACCTTAGGATATGAGTGAAAATTTGAGTGATATTTGTGAGGACTAGAGTTGAGGCGAATTCTATCTTTGGCATTTGAGTATTGTGTCTTTGAAGTCATGAGTCATGGAGTAATAATTTTACACACATGATACAATTCTTTGCAGTGGTAGACTTTTGGTTTGAATGTATGACTAAGCTTTCGTTGGTTCTTATGAGTTTGTTTCAAGTATTATTTAACCAATTTGTTTACAGAGTCTTTAGACATTTATGGGCGTCATCATTGTAAACCCTCAGGAGACGCAACTCCTCCGACTAGGGACACCTAGAGGTTTAAAGGCTTGTTGCACATGCTCAGTGCAATCGTTTAGCCATCGAAGGTGGTATAGTTAGATTTTATAGCTTTGTGTGTTTTTAGTTATAGTTTTGCTCAAGGACTAGCAAAATCCAGGTTTAGGGGTATTTGATAACTCATGCATTTCATGCATTTACACCATCCATTTCTAGCCTCTTTGTGATGTTTTTGAGTTAAACTGGTTGCATTTTATCTTATTTTGTGCTAGTATGTAGTTACATGCATTTTAAGATCAATTTGAAGTCAAAAGAAGTGAAAACATGCTATTTTTGTGGTTGATCTTTATTCAAATGTGGAAATAATTTTAGTGGCCTGTTTTGAAGCCCAAATAAAGACTCTGAAGCGAATCTGGCTTGTTAGAAGACCAAGAGCAGAATGGGAAAGGAATTGGAATATCTAGCCTAATTTGGAGGTGCCAAATAAGGCAAAAACGTGTAAAATGAAAGCCAATTTGCTGGGACCACCTTGCAATCAACTACAGCCCCATTTAGCATATAAATACTATGGTTTCAAATTACTTTTAGACAAGCCCCCCTTGGGGTCGTCCAGAGCTCTCTCTCTTCTCTTTCTTTGGCCTTTCTTCCAGAAATAAAACCCTACTTCCCTTCATCATCTGCTACCATCGAAGAAACCATGCAGCCGCGCTGTTCTTAGAGAAGTTCAACATCTAAATTGCTTCAAGGGGGTTTCTTCTATCAACTTTAATTTCACTCATCTTGTTCTTGATATTTATATATTTTGTAATCATGTTGTGTAATTAAGTTCATAGCTGGGGATTTCGATGTAGCCTTGCAAAACTATTCTATGTTATTAAGTTAAAGTTTTCGATTCACCAATCTTTGTTCTTGTTTCATTCACTGATTTTATAGTTTAATTTGTTTGTTACTCTTAATGTTTGATCACCATTAGGGCTGCTTATGAATTATTTCATCAAGGTTATAGTACACATCATGCTTAATCTTGTTGGACATGTGAATGAATGAAGAAACTGCTATGCATACATCCTGCCATGTGATTTCTTTGGTTATTTGAAGTTTTCTTGTTCTTAATGGATTCTTACTTGCTAATCTAAGTTCAACATCACAACTAGGTTGCAGATTAGGAGTACTTGATCACAACCACACATCAAATGGATGATCATAAATAAGTAAAAGGAAATCTCATTTAGATTCTATATTTTCATTTTAGAGGATTTAAAAAGTATTTAATTTCGGTGGATGTAGAGGAATGTTTTAAGTCTTAACATAGTTTACATGTGATTTGTTCAATTTTATTCTTTTATGCCTAAAAACTTGAGAATGATGGCCACTGATACCCAAGGTGGTCATCCTATTAGAAGCCCACATGTGATTAGCCAGGCCACATATTAAAAAAATTAAAAATCAAAAAATTAAAAAAAAATATATATGAACCCTTACAATATAGTTTTCTTTGTATTTTCTTACGTGATGTAAAAAGTTAACTTTTGTCCGCTGCTTTGGGGGATGATTGTGTCAATCTTTCTTTTCATAGGTGTTGATCCAGACTATGTTGATTTTGGCCCTAGAAATTGTTAATGTTAATATTGTGGCACTTTGTTTTGGTCTATAGTGTGGTTAAAAACAAACATTTCTTCTATTTGAAGGGCACAATTTACTGCATGTTGTACGAGTCAAAAAGCTAAATTCCACTTATTAAACCCACCCGTACTTATTTTGACCATTTGCTAGATCTAACAAATTCTCGCGAAAGTTTGCATTTCAAAACAAATGTTAGGTCGTATAATTCAATGATGGCATTCACTTCAATGAGGTTAAAGTTGATGCATCAATAAACAAGGGTCAAGGTCGTTACACCTTACGATCAATGGTCACGTTCCTTATGTTTTTAAGATCATTGGTCAAGTGCATCATTTAATAGGTTCTTTGTTGCCTCCTGAAGGTGAGAGCCCTAAGTTTTTCTAGCTCTACATTTATGACACTCAAAATGAAGTCAACAACCGTATGGGTTGTTTTCCTCATTTAGAAACATCTTCAATGGTTGACGAACAATTTTTTGGTAGGCTCATTAAAATTTTAGAAGAGTATAATGAGTTGGTTCAGTTATTTAGAGTCGTAAGGGATAAGATTAATGAAGAGTCAACAAGTTCTTTGCGCTTGTGTTTACACGGCACACAAAGAAACTGTGATGCACAATATAATCTGCCAGCATATGCACTTCGTCAATTTCACACCGAATGAGATTATTGTACATATATTTTGATGACAACTTATCGAAAAAATTGTTTCATCGATGTACATATATTTTGAAAATAACCATCATGATGTATCGTATTTGAAAGAAAGACCACTGTCACACCATGAAACAATACAATAACTGAGATAAATGATTTTATTTTGACTATGGTGCCTGGAGAAAGTCGCACGTACCTCAATTTTATTTTGTATCTTCTTTGACATAAATGTTAAAAATCTTGATATACTATATCCGCTAGAATTTTTGAACCAATTTGGATTAACTAGTTTGCCACACCACAAGCTGGCATTGAAAGTCAGTATGCCTATAATGTTGCTTAAGAAATTAAATCAAAGTTGTGAATTGTATAATGGAAAAATGTTGGTAGTGATGCAATTAATTGATGGAATTGGGGAAGCAAATATCATAACAGATAGCAACATTGGTGAAAGAGTTTACATCCCAAAAATCATTACTAAATCATCAGAAAAAAAAAATAGCCATTGACTTTGCGAAGAAGACAATTTCCTCTTAAAATTTGCTATGCAATCATAATCAAATGGAATCAGGGATAATCTTCAAAGATTGTTCGGCTATTTCTATCTCAAATAGATATTTTCTCATGGACAATTATACATTGCATTGTCCAGGATCACCTCAAAAAAGGGTCTTGAAATTGTGATTACTCATGTTAGTGATATACCTTACAAATAAACAAAAAACATTGTCTATAAAGATGTTTGGAATCGTTTACATGAAGGTGTTTTGGTTTATGTTTATCCATTTCTTTTTCTCTTTTTGTCTATTTTTCTAAATGCAATGTATTCTTTGCTTCATGTGTGTGTTTGTACGGTTTTGAGTATTTTATTTGCTTCTACATTTCTACTTTGTCCAGATTGATAGAGCATATGCCGATTCGTCTTTTGATACCATACAAGACAACAAGCAAAGTACAAATCAGGATATGCAAAAACTGGGCGACAAAGACTATTTGAGCTGATCCTTAACCTGCAAGTTTGGACTGTGTCTTTGTGGACAAAGAGGTTAAATCTTGATTAACATTCAATCTGTTTTTTATATGACAATTTTACCCTTTAGTACACATGGGAAAAACATATAAAATCTACATCATTTTATGCATAATTTAGTCCAAATTTCAAAATTTAAATTTTCAAATCTATCAAATATCTAAGTCAGTTGCTTTGCATGATTTGCTCCATGATTTTATGCATGTGTTGCCCTATAGCCATGTAGAAGATATTTTATACATATTTTGCGATGTGATATAATGCATGTTTTGCTCTTTTAATGGCTGATCTAGTTTTTTTTTTTTTTTTGCCTCTAAAAGGGAGATGCAATTAAGCGACATGAACCCCTAGGACATCCAATTCTTTTTGGAGCATCTAAAAGTTGGATTCATGTATGAGATAGACAAATTCCGTGTTGTCCCCAATAGAACATCAAGCAAAATTGTCCCTCATGGTGCCATGGTTGAGCTGAACAAGAGAACTATCATTGTCCTTGTTGAGAAACCAAGTCAAGTGATCCCGATGCATTGGTTTAATTTAATTGAATTTGATGAGCTTCACAAGAAAGTCAATAGAGATATAAATCTCACAGGTAAAACATCTAATTTTGACTACTGCCACTTCTCTAAAATACTCATTCTTAGTTTTTGGTTGAATTTAGCTTATACTGGTTCTTATAACTTATCATATGTAGATGTTTTTGGTTCTTTGATAGCTTTACAACTGATTGAGAACCTCACTTTGCAAAATATCAGAGTTGAGAAAAAGCCAAACCTTTAACTTCCAAAGACCAGGTGAATCATGCTTCTGTTAAACTATGATTGCACATAAAAAGTATATAGAAAGTTCTGACTTCATTTTATAATTGTAGAGGAGAACAAGTTACACTGATCCTATGGGTAGAAACTACAATAAGCTTTCAAGAGGACGCATGCAATCACTTTTGCCACATGTCTTAGTTGTTTTGACTTCACTCGAAGTGAAGCAGTACAAAGGTTATACCTTAAAAAAGTCTATATGTGATCGCTTTATATTTGTGTTAATTAATTGTTATCTTTATATTTATAGGAAAACCTATTGTGGAGAGCACTGGCTCAACAATTTGTATTTTCAATCTCGATCTCCCACAACTTTCAGAATAACAAAAGCACTTTTAAGTGCTTTCTACAAGAAACATCAGTTATGTGATTCTTCCAGGAAGCACTTTAGGTGTTTTTCCAGGATTTACTACTATTTTTACTAAGAATTGTTTCCAAAAATATTTTCACCAAAAACGCATTTAGTCATTTTAAAAGCACATCCAAACAACCCCTTAGTTAGTCCACTATATATTGGTTATCATGTAAAATCGCTTTTAGTTACCCAACTCATTCTACTTTTTCAAATACTATATTTATGCATCACAGCTTTATTTAAAGTGAAGAAAGTAATTTCGTATTGATGAGTCGATATTATACTATATATTTCACCTTAATCTTAGTTATAATTTATTGGTTATTTTGGTAGAACTTTAATATTTTGTTATGTATTTCTAATGTATGACATTTGAATTCCTCTCAAAACAAAAAGTGATCAAATTGATGAATTTTGAAGTGATTACAATTGGAAGATGTTCATGAGTGTTTTAAGATGATTGTGTCAAAAATTCAGATTCTTCTACCATGCCCTTTGACCGTGGCAATGAAATAAAGGCCCAGTATGCAGGTTTCCCAAATTGACGTTGCTAGACATTTTGGGTATTTCGAAAGTCAAGATGGCATATTTTGAGAAAGATTCATTTTGAAGATATGTTTGGGACATCTCAAGCTTTAATTCTAGGGCCTGTTTTGAAGCCCTAAAGGTCCAAAAACATGGGTGATTTGTAGCTACGCAGATTTCTCAAAGTTAGAATAGGAATGTATTTCCTAGTTATCTTATTTTATTATATTTCCTAGTTTCTCTTAAGTTATTATGTTTCCTAGTTTTTGGAAGACATTTTCTAGGTAGGGTTTTATTTTGTATTAATATAAATAAAGCATTTTAGCCATCAGGTTTTTAGAAAGGGGCAGAGAAGAACGCACGCACTAACATGTTTTAATAATATTTTGTTTTATGATTGTTCGTAACTAATTTCTTTTGCTAGGACGAGGCCACAAGCCTTAGCAAGAACTAGCAAATGTGCCCGCACACTCCGTTGTGGGTTATAAAATCGTAACCCACAATTTAACACTCATTTATCAATTATTCAAAAATAAATCAAACTGAATCCACATGATAAACTAAGTCTTTTAGTTTCATCCATATTATATTGGATTTACATTAAGAGCTTATGTTTCACTTCCAAAAGATGATGCACAAAATCTCGACAACAGGACCTATGCAAGGAAAACAAAAATAAAATAAAATAACAATTAGGCAAGAAAACAAAACGTAAGCAAAAATTTGAAAACAACAAAATACAATCAAAGAACCAAAAGAATGTTAGCATAATTTTTAACGCTTATGCCATTATCTAATTCCTAAGTTGCATCCTCCATTAAGAAACCAAGGAATCCACTCCGGCAGTTTCTAGCTAACCACCCACAATTGGAAGACAATGGTTCTTATCCTTCAAGTAGTGGACATGGCAACAAACACAAATCAAATTACTAAGTTGCATCCTCAATTGAACCAAGGAATCACCTGGGCAGTTTCTTGCAAACCGACCAAGATTGCTACAAGGGTTCTGATAAAATTTATTATAAAAATAAAATCAAAATAAATCGACGTAAATATGTGTATTTTCAGCAATTTCAGACCTTCGTTCTCATTACAGGACTTAAATCACATTTAAAATTAAAAGCACACAGAGAAAGTTGTACTCTTAGCTTCGTTTATAAAAAATTAATAAAAATAAATAAATAAATAAATAACTGAGTATACAACTATATCTTCCACAAGGATTTGTGTAAAAGGATTTGCCTCCGGGATGAAGTACTCCGTCCTCTTACACACACATATCCCAAAATCTCTAATCTCTATCAGGCAACTTTTCCAACCTATAGAAGCCAATATAATGAAGGAAATCATTCAATACAATTGTATTCACCTTATTTAAAGGATTTGAAAATGGATTTTTTTTTTTTTTTTACTAATAGTACAATATATATAGCCACTACCCAGTTTCAAAATCCATTTCAACTCCCAAAATTACACACAAATTACTAAAATTTCAAGTAAAACGAACGAAACATGATTCACAATTCACTTCAATTCCCAAACACGTTCACAGATCAATGAATTCTCACTAAAACAACAAAGAAACAGCAAAATTTTGTTTAACTTAGAGGCAAAAATTGTTTACTTGATGACGGGCGTTTGGCCTCCGAACATCAAAACAACACCCATTTGAAGAAAAAATCTGAAGGTGTCACGAACGGGAGGCACGTGAGAAAAATGGAGAAATTTGGAATGATCTGGAGCCTTCTGTGGTAATGATGGAGAAATGCTCAAGGTTAAAGAGCGCATGCATTACAATTTATAAACAAACCACCATTTAGAAGTCCATCAATAATGTACTCGCACACCCCACCACTTTTCTATGTACAACAAAAAAAGAGCTTTCCAAACTAAAGCATCAAATCACATTCACCAGAAAACTGAAAATTACACATGAACAAAAGAAAATACATCATGCCGTTTGTGATTTTGAAAGAAAAAAGATATACCTTCTTCAGCTCCACTTTAGGAGGTGGAGGCTCCTGATAAAAGCTTGGCATTGGAGTTTCTTTAAAAGTCAGTTTCTTCCTGAGCATCCTAATCTCAGCTTCTAGAGTTTCCAGTAAAAGAACGGACAACATTCATAGTAAGAACAGGATTCACACACGGGTTTCAGTTGACCACCATTGATTGAAAACCACCTCAGACTTGGCTTGCAAATTATTCTTCTCCATTTCCTCTCGATGTATCTTTTCCTCCAGTTTAGTACAGAACTGCCCAAGGCAATTGTAAACATTACTTCGATAACAGAAATAGTGTTGCTGACTCAGCATAAGAAAAAATCAGAGAGATGCAAATGCAGAAAACTAACCTCTCTTCTTTTCTCAGCTCGTCCAATTTTGCATTCCCAACTGATAATCGAGAAAGTGAGGGGAGGGCGCTACCAATAACACATAAGAGAAAAGAAAGATATTAAATTTGTGATCAACCATCAAAGTAACAAACAAAAGTGAAAAATCAAATATTTGGGTTCTGGGTAGCAGACAGAATTAATTTTGTTTAATGGAACAATAAAAAATCTCAGCCAAACATTTCACATAACCAGGGCCATCTATTCCAATTTCCAAGCTTCATTCATAGACGAATGAGGGTCGATGTCGATAATGCCGTGAAAATTAAGACGATTTCATATTTGAATTAGTGAAATTTCAAACAACCTAGAAAATATCAACAAATAAATAGATCTGCAAACCTAACTGAATCGCACAAAAGATTTGGAAATGATTTTTACCCTTTCAATCAATTGATGCAGGCATGGGCTTCAGTTATGGTTCGGTCTCTGCAGGAATGGCCTTCAGTTATGGCTGTCTGGTATATTGGTTATACAAAATGATCAATCAAATACAAAGTTATGATAACAACACTTGAAAGAATTAGGCAAATCAAGAAGTATATTTCGCTCAAATTAGATCATACACACATTGCATTCTCCTCTAAATCCTAAGAGAAAAAGTGTGAACACCACAACCCCGGGGTTCAAAAACATTACGAATGATCTATAAACTATAGCATATCATTTCATTAGACCTAGCCTAATTCAGGTGCTTAAGCACATTAAGATAAAATTTCTACGTAAAAGGAGAGACCACAATGGCAGGAACAAAGCATTATAACTTTTTCTCTTTGGCAAGTAAATTGAACTGCCCCAAGCTAATAGAATAGAAGCTTACATTTTTCAACGGAAGCTAGCTGTATTGTGATCTTCCATGAACCTATTCACATGGAAACAAATTTCTACTCAGATTGTAAGGAGAGAAAAAAAAAAAAAAACCTAGCATTTTCATGTTATCTTCATTATATAGATGCTTTTGGAGAAGATAATCTAAATGCATCCAAATAATCCGTAAACACACACAACCACTTACTGTTTGAATATCTGCTTATCTTCCCAATTTGCCAGATGTTCAAGGTTCGCCTAATGAAAGATAAAACAATTACCATTAGAACTATCTTATCGAAGACTGCAATTCGGAAACGGATCAACACAGGCTTCGAAACACATACAAATCAAATGAATTACCTGTTTTACTTCCAGTAACCATGCTGTGAACTCTGTTCGTTTGTTCCTATACACAACAGTAATCATCAAATTCAGATGGGAGAAGTAAATTTCTTTTTCCCACATTTTCTCAGCAGCCAAACAGAAACTTAAAAACCTTAAAACAGTAGAAAATTCAGCAAACATACCACATATCAGTA
Source organism: Cydonia oblonga (assembly GCA_015708375.1). Taxonomy (NCBI): domain Eukaryota; kingdom Viridiplantae; phylum Streptophyta; class Magnoliopsida; order Rosales; family Rosaceae; genus Cydonia; species Cydonia oblonga. The sequence goes on from JADOBS010303274.1 coordinate 15,718, forward strand.
TCTCTGATGATCCCATACTTCGCCCACAAATTCGCCACCGCTCCTACCTTTCCTTTCTCCTTCTTCTCCTTCCTCTTCTTCTTTCTCTTCTGCTTCTTCATCTCTCTCTCCTCTTCCTCTTCCTCTCCTTCCTCGGTACTGTACCGCCTCCGGAGTGTCGAAGAGTGACCTGCTTGCGGGAAGAGATGACGACGGAGGCGCCTTCAAGAGCCGATGCCTTGAGTGGAAGCCGTCACAATCGCTACCTTGCCGTCAAAGGATAACAGGCAAACAATAAAATACAAATTCAACAAATTGGGAAAAAGAAAACAAAAAGAGGAAAACGTAACACCCGATGCTATATCAGTGTTGTCGGATGCTTGGAAGGAAGAAAGAGGCGGAGAAGAAAGCGCGATACAGAAACCCATGCCCTGCACCTACCCTCAAAGCATGCACCCAACCCCCTCTCTTTCGCTCGAATGAGGATTTTTTTCCTCATTTTCTCATCCCCTTCTTTTCCTTCTCACACACATTATTTATGTCTTATTATTTTTATAAAAAAAAATATATAAATATTGACGTAACTTAACTGTGACCATTCAAATGAGAAAGAAGGTAAGGGTAGAGAATCCTCCTCCTTTTCTCTCCTCTAAATCATGCCATGAAGTCCTCTCTTCACCCATTGACAACATTTACCCATCTTTAATGCAAATTGACCGATCTACCCCCAAATTCTATCCGTTCAATCTTGATTACAGCAGGCAAAAAGATAATTTTGTCTACCAACTAGGCAGCCCAGTTCAAGCCCAAAACCCACCAACCCAAATCAGACAACAATGGCACAACACTAAACCCAAGCCTATGGCACAATTACCCTCCAACTAACACAGATTTGGTGGCTTTGATGTAAGTAAGGCAAAATCAAGAGTCAATCATTTGACTATAGCTAAGCTACAGTCAAATGTCTCCTCAATTTTAGAATAAATAATATATAGTTCCTTTTCAATTTGCTTATGATATTATGCATGCATATTATGAAATATTAATCATCGATTTAAACTACCTAATTGTCTTGATGATTGGCCACCATTAGAATATTTCGAAAAGTAATCTAATGCAATTTGGCGGAGGGTTGTCCCTGAAATTGACAAAAGCTTCTTATAGTTAATATGTGTAACTTCTTAGGATTGACGACACGTCTTAAGGGTTGTATGGTTTTTCAAAAGATTTTCACAAAACGTGATGAGTCTTGCATATTCATATTCGATGTGGACGTCACGGACTAGTTGCATGTTAGATATACATTCTATGTTGGAGGTTCCAAGTAGGACATACTTTAGGAAAACCTAACCTTCAAAATATGCATGGATAATTCATAAGTAATTGGAAGAACTGTGTATGATTTTTAAGGTGACGAGGGAACCCTAGTGCTCAAATTTATTTTCAAAACTATTTTCTTTTGTTTTCTTTACTTTGCTAATTTATTTAATTGTTTTTAATAAATTCGTTTTTAATATTTTAGGTCATAAAATTAATCTTTCCAAACTTTGCTTTCCAATAATTAATTAAGATCTGGTTTTAACATAAATTATTGATTCAATCCCTATGGAAAAACGACTTTCCTTGAGCTGCTATACTATGATAACCTTGTTGACACACCCCGACCAAATCAAGGTGTGCTGGCCGTCACGTGAGGGTGACGTAGCCATGTGCACAGTGCGGAAACATAAAAGTTATATAATAGACAAGCAAATAAAGTATAAGATTAACAGAAGTGTTATAAGTAAATATCAAAGTAACAGAGCCTTCTAGTCCTAATATCAGTCCAGAATGCAAGATACTTATTTTACATAACACCAAGAGGTGTCATACATTGAAGGTGATCTGTCAGA
>JADOBS010303275.1:0-17589 GCA_015708375.1 Cydonia oblonga
TAAATATTTATAAAAAAAAATATATATATATATATATATATATATATATATATATATTTTACAGGAAGATCAATATCGATACGCGGTTAATAGGTTAAATCAGTTGTTGCATTCATTTGCATCTTCTATAAATCAAAGTACAGAGTTGCTTTACCACATAGCGGCTTATTTTAATGGCTGCAGCTTGTTTTGAATTGGTTTGGGAGGGGGCAAATATAAACAGGGAATCGAGTAATTAGCCTTCTTTGTTCCATTAGTCTTGTCTAGAGGTGGCAAAATTAACACATTCGATCATTAATGGGCACCCATTAATATTTGTTTAATTTGATATCACTGTAATATAGAAGTGAGAATGGTAATGTTGATAATGGTGTAAGGTGAAACAAACTAAATGGGTCTTAATGGGTACCCATTAAACCCAATATGTTGATTTGCCACATCTAGTCTTGTCCACCAAAACCTATAGAAGTTTGTGAAATTGCGATCACAATGAATTTCTTATTTCGTTAGTTTTATTTGTGCATATATTCACCATTTGGGCATCACTTTATTGATTCTATTAATTTTGTATGCGTTGAATAATGTGAAAGTTGTCCCACATCGGCCATCTTAATTATAAAATAATTACAACTTGTATTAAATGGTTTCATGCTTAATTGTATTGATATTCGGTGTAATTAGTAGTGGCCCGCTGACCCATATATGTCTTATATATAGCTTAAAAGACATTCCAAATTTCCCATAGATTATAGAGAATGCAAACCTCAAGTCAAATTTGTGGAATTCAGGTAATTTCTTTTCTCATTTTTTCTAAGCCCTTCTTCTTTACGGTCTTTTGATTCAAAGCTAGGTTACCTTATGAATTAGGGTTTTGGTTTCGAAGCTAGGGCTTTGAATCAAAGCTAGGTTACTCTTAAACATTAGGAATTAGGGTTTTGGTTTCAAAGCTAGGGCTTTGACCGATTAAAGCTAGGTTATTCTTAAACCTTAGGAATTAGGGTTTTGGTTTCAAATCTAGGGCTTGCGTAAATATCAAAACTGTGTGCATATCAATTGACTAGCTAGCTTAATATTAACCTTCATGTTCTAATTCTGATTTGGGATTTGTTCTCTGTCACTCTAGCTTTGAATCTCTCGTACTCGTGTTCTTCTAGTGTCCTTGAAATATATTGAGATCGACAATGATGTGTTACTACCAACGAAGAAAAAGGCCGACACAAGTATCGTCAGAGCTTCCTTTTGAAATTATCAGTGAGATTTTGAGTTGGCTTCCTGTGTTGTCTTTGTTGAGATTCAAGTGCGTGTGCAAGCAATGGTTTTTGTTGCTTCAAGACTACAAGTTCATTGCAAAGCATAGCGATCGGACCCGTTGCATCCTCTCACCTTACTATCATTGCGAATGGGAAAACAAATCGATTGTCACTGTTAGTGATAAAAAGTTTGAGCTCAAAGGTTACTGTTCTGGCTTGTCTTTGGAGAAGAGCACAACATCTCAAGTTTGCCGCATTAGAAATCCTGCGACCCGCAAAGTGCTCTACTTGCCTGATGCACACGATGAGGGTTCCAAAGAATTAATGGACCTCGGTTTGAATTCACTCACTGGTGAGTGTAAAGTGTTCCGTGTCTATTTCGATACGGCACAGGAACAGGTAGGTATTGAAGTGATAACAATTGGAAAGGATGAAATGTGGAGACCTTTGCACAAACAAAACAAGAATTTGCTGCGACGAGGCAAACCGGTGCTGAAACAATCTCGTTGTGAGGCAGATAAGGTTGAATGGGCTCTTCACTTACCCGAAATTATAACCGAGGGGCGTAAGTTGTGCTTACAAATTCATTCTCTTGATCTGTGGAGTGAACGTCTCACCACTACTACTTTGCCTCAAGGAGCTTTCATAGATTTGGAGAATCTCTGGCCTTTTCTTTGGGATAATCGTCCAGCCGTTGCTGATATAGTAGGGGGGGACCTTCACATCTTGGTGTTAGTAGACTTCAAAGAGCACAAATGGAGTCAAAACAAGATCATCTTTCCCTTGAAAAATTTAGAGGTCGACGACACAATTTTGACGGATAAAATTGTACTTATACAAGGTCAGTCAAATAAACTCGTGTTTCTAAACGGAGAACAACTTATTTCATATGACATTGAGAAAAAGACTGTTAAGGTTTTTGCCAATTTAGAATCCTTGAAGGAACGAATACCTCGACTCAAGTCAACCCTCATGACTCTCAAGGAAATGACATCAGAAGTTAAAGGAGCACAAGACTAGAGCAATGATGTGTACTTTCACTCCACATGGATTCCTTGTTTGCAAAATCTCGTCTTTCTGTTCATCTTTTTAGATTGTTTGTGTTTCAGTTTATGCTGCTCTCCAAAGGGAAGTTTGAACCTTTTAGCCACACCTGTTGTAACATAGCAATACTTGTGCCAAGATTACATTACATGTTTTGCTGAGTTTTGTCATGTCATGTGGAAACATAGCTAGAAACCCTTAAATGTTCCCTTGGACTTCTTAAACGTCGACGCACTTTTGAAGTACCAGTTGCTAAATTTTAGTTTTATAGCTAAATTAAAAACAACCCTACAAGCCTAAATGTTGCGAAACATATATAGGAGTGTCCCCATACCAGAATTTGTCATCTAAAAGCCTCTAAATATTAAACTTGCGGGCCTTTATCACAGTACATGATGGAAAGAAGTTGAGCATTTGCACGAGGAACCCTGTCGGTAGTTAATCTAATATCTATTCTAGCAAAACCTATTTTTTGACCAAAAAAAATAAATAAACTTGCAGGCCGAGGCGTTATCATGGAATTTAGACCATGGTAAAATTCATCTCTTTCGACTTTTTATTTCTGCTTTTCTTCTTTTCTGTCATTTAACATGGAATTTTGGTGATTCGAAAGTTGTATATTTTGGTTTTAGAACATTTTTCCAGAACCTTTCTAGAATTCAGCACTACGGTTTTTATACAAATTATTCCAAACATGCATTATTGAATCCCAAAAGCGCGTGTTCTTTCAATAATTTTTGTTTCCCATCAATCTCTTCCACTGATAAAATAAAGATTTATACCCTCTGAAGATGACTTCAGTTAACTTTCTGATACAGTAAACGAGTGGTGCGACCAGAAGCATCGGAGCTTCCCTTTGAGATTGTCGTTGAGATTTTGAGCTGGTTGCCTGTAGAGTCTTTGGTTAGGTTCAAGTGTGTGTGCAAGTTATGGTGTTTGTTGATTGGTCAGGACTATGAGTTTATCGCAAAACATGGGAGCCTGCCCTGTTACGAGTGGCTTCCTACCGATTATAATTTCAACATTGAAAGCCGTTTGCTGGTTTGTTTCTAGAGAAGAGTGGTTCTTCTCAAGTTTGTCGGATCAGAAATCCTACAACCCGCCAAGTACTTTACTTGCCCGATGCACATGAGGGTGTCGTACAAATGGACATCGTTTTCAATTCACTCACTCATGAATGTAAAGTGGTATGTGTTCATTATCTCGATCGAGAGGCAATGCACTTAGGATTTGAAGTTCTGACGGTAGGGAAGGATGACAAATAGAGATCCTTGAAACAACCAAACCAAAACTTTTTGGAACATGACAGACTGGTGGTGGAACAACATTTTTCACTTCAGATAAGGATGGAGGGATTGTTCATTTACCTGAAATTCTAACAGATGGACATATTTGTACCTAGAAGTTCATGCTTCACCACTACTACTTTGCCCGGAAGAGTTTTCTCAGATTTGCAGCAAGTTTCGTTTTTTTCTATGGGATGACTGTCTAGCGGTTTCTGATATAGCAGAGGAAGCCCTTCATGTCTTTCTGTTAGAAGACTATAAAGAGCACAAATGGAGTGAAACCAAGATCATCATTCCCTTGAAATTTTAAAGGACAACCCACTTTGGAAGGATCAGGTCGTTATTGCCATGGTTTATCGTGATATAAATATAATCAAGTTTCATGTCGGAGATGAAAGTTTTATATATGACATGAAAATGGAGAACATTGAGAAGTTGATCATGAAAACGCAGGTTGGGGATAGAAAGTTTACCATATATATGCCAAGCCTGATGAGTTTGAAGCGAATGAGACCAGAAAGCGATACGATGTCATCTTAGAGAATCTTGTTTACTTCATGTTCATCTTAGACAATCTTGCTTTATTACTCTTTTGGAGCAGTTTGAAACCCTTTAGTTACATAAGCTGCAACGTTTTGTCTTCATACACTTGAAGTGGCGGAGTATTCAATATTGTCGAATATTTTAAATTTTGCACATCTATATGTCAAAAAAACTAGAGTGGCAAAATTGCAAAACATATTTTCTACGAATTTTCTCTAGTTCACATCAAAACTCTGTATTTGATTCATGACTAGCGTAATAGTAACCGAGGGTGTACTTCGTACTTTTCTTCTAATTCTGATTGGGATTTGTTAATTTTGTTTTGTCGTTCTAGCTTTGAATTAATCCCATGTCCAATACAATGGGACAAGGGGACAATGTGTTGCTACCGAAGAAGAAGAGGTGCCGAAGCAACGATTACCAGAGCCTCCCTTTGATACTATCACTCGATTTTGTTGTGGCTGCCTGTGGTGTCTTTGAAGAGTAATTTGAGTTTGAACCTTTTAGTTGTGCCAATTGCTACATCGATGCAAAAAATTTTGTCTTGTGAACATGAACGTGTCGTACAAATAGATGCTGTCTTCAGTGCACTCACTCGGATGTCAATTGGAGATGCTTGAAACATCCAAACCAGAATTTGTTAAAACAGGCAAACTGGTGGTGGATCAAGCAGAATTTTGTTCATGCAGATATAGCGAAGGAGGGGTTTTGTATTTACCCGAAAGTTTAACAGATGGACATGATCTGTACGTAGAAGTTCATTCTCTTGATTTGTGGAGTGAATGTTTAATCACGAGTACTTTTCTGGGAGGGATTCTATCAGATTTGAAACAAGTTTCGTTTTACCTTTGGGGTAACCGTCTAGCGATTGCTGATATAGCAGAGGGAGCCCTTAACGTCTTTTGCTGTTAGAAACTTCATGTTCATCTTCACAATTTTGAACCTTTTTTGTTACACCAGTGTTTTCACTGCATCTTTTTATGCGGAAAACAAAAGAATATGTTCACGATTTTTATGCAGAAATAAAGACATTGAAATATCACTAGATTTCCTCCAAATAGCATCCAAACAATTTGATCTCACAAACAGTCAAACAAAGCTCTTAAAAAGCCTTATACATCAAATACATTAATCCCTTTCAGGGTTTAACCAAGCTTTGCAAGAACATCACTGAGGGAAGATACGGTCGCGGCGTAGTACTTCTCTGCTTCCGGGGTGCTCTTGATCTTTGCTGCATGGTCCAACTGTCCCCAGACACAAAACAAAAATACATGAATCAATACAAACCAAAATCTATGTCAAGTAAAAGGCGTGTATGTGACATGGTGAACTTACGCCGTCAATGTCCTTGAAGAGCTTTCCAGCGAGTTCCTTGAGGGGCTCCTTCTCGGCTTTAGGTTTGGCAGAAATGACGGTCTTGAGGTCATAACGGAGATACGAGGCTTTGAGACGAAGATCGTTCTGGACGTAGGGCCATGCCTTTTTGTCAATGAACTCCTTGACAGCTACAATTTCCTTGGCTGACTCCTTCGCCCGCGCAGCAGCCTGAGCCGGAGTGAGTGGTTGGAGGAAGAACCTCTCCTTCAACGGCAGGTCAAGGTCTCTTGGCTCATCCGAGTTTAGGGTTCCAGCTGCCACAACAAGAACAAATTCACCTTCATAAGTTCATCAACGCACCCAATAAACAATTCATGCATTTCATATTTTCAATGATTCAGATCAAACTAAACATATTGTGTTGCAAATCCAATTCCAATGTTTAATTCTACAATCAAATTAAGTGCTTTTGAAATAAGCACTTGAAATTTTGTGTTTCTAATAAAAACAACGCTTATGAGCAAAAGTGCTTCTACAAAAACAGTCTCAAACGAGTCCTAAAACATTGTACATTTTTCATGTAACAATTCTATATTATGTTTTAGTATTCTAATGCAATTGCCATGCTAAGACTGAAAATAGCGACAAGGTCAAGAGTGAGGGTCTTACGCAATCCGCCGGAGGGAGGTGGAGGAGGACCGACTTTGATGGGCTTAGCCTCGGCAAGCACAGCTTGGACAAATGACCCGGAGGCCAAACCAACTGCGACGAGACCAAGCACCGCCCTACGACTAGTTTCGGGCTCTGAAGGCACTTGCTGGGCTCTAATGGTGAGCCCGGACCTCGCCACGGCTAGCCTGCCGGTGCTGCTGATCGTGTTCAAGCGTGATGAGCTGCTTAGGTGGAGGCTGCCCTCCAAAACTGCCTGGGAGGAACCGTGCAGGCCAGCCATTGAAGCCATAGCTTGTGCCATTTTCTTAACCTCCTTAACTTTTTATTTGTTTTTTTTTTTTAACAATGATCAGTTTTCAGTGGCAGAAAATGTGGAAATTATATGTTTTGTTCTATGCTTATGTGATGTAGAGTGGTTTTGGGCAAGGACCTTATCTGCCATTTTCTGGTTGGATAAATTGGACATGGCTACTAGCCAATTGGGATTTGACAAGTGTTCCTTGTTGCACTTTCTATTTGACAAGCTGGATAATGCTCCAACTAGGACTCTGTCATTCTGACACGTGGACTCCATGAGATTATCACAATGATGTTAATAGTCTCTCTATCTATATAATAACGGAACATTATCTACATATTTTTAGAAACTTGGTGGTATAAGAGAAATTTTGTTAGCGTCTAGAAGCTAAAATTCATAGAGGCATTAAACTTGAGTCCATTCAAATAATAATACCGAGAGCACCTTGCATAGTGTCATATTGAATTCCGATGAATGAAAATTCTAAGAAAAATTCACCTACGTTGTGATGTTATTGTGACGTTTTCCAACTCACTTGTACTCATGTGTTAGAGTTTTCATATGTCAATGCGTAATGGACTTTAGATACTGCCACAACGACATACTCATCGTATGAAAGTTCTTAAAAACTCTGAACAAAAATAAATTAATTAAGAGGAATCATCATGTCCATCTATTTTAAGTTCAAATTTTTGTCAAAATCTCATATAGTGTACAGTCGTATACCAAATAAGTTATAGATGAATTTACCATTTACGTGTTAAATCTAAATTTAAATGTCTTCCAAAATTAATGAAATTTGAAATTCCATTCAATGAATTACTAGCGATGCAAATCTAGGTTTTATGTCTGAATACTAAATCCAATTCGAAAAAAAAAAACTAAATAATGAATGAAAATGCTCCATTTCATTTTAGTTTTCAAATGGCGATATTCGAATGCAACTTATTTAAATTCCTCCCTCGATTGAAGCTTTCAAAATTCTACTCTCTCTACTGTATGCCACAGCATCCACAAGGGTCCAAAATTACAATACATGACAGGTGAAAATGCGGTACTTCCTACTTTTTAGTCTGTTATTTCTCTTTTGTTTAGTCTTCTGGTGTTGCTTATCCGCTTTACAAATTTCATAAGTCTCAATTATTTGGTGTCATTTTTGACTTTATACCATTGAACCCGGATCCTCTCCGGATCCCAATATTCTAAGCCTAGGGATCATTTAATCCGGACCGTTAAAATTTGATCCAATGATTTGATCCCTAGGCTTAGGATATTGGGATCCAGGTTCTATAGCATTAACCACAAACAAAATGTAGAGTTAGGGATGGTTTAGGAACGGTATTAGGAGATGAATAGTTTTTTAGTGTGTTGAGAATACGGTATAAATGATCAAGTGTCATAATACAATTGATTGGACTTTTAAAACTGTAATTGATTAAGTAACTTGACCCTTTGAAACCCACATAAAAATCGACCCGGCCCGGCCCATATAATCACCAACGTCTTTTTGGAAGAGCGTGTTGATGTTTGTACCGCCAGATCCAATTTCAAATTTTCACACTCTCTCTCTCTCTCCCTCCCCTTTTTCTCTCAGACACTACTTTCCAACACTCGAGCCCTATCTTCCGCCAAATCCCCAATTCGATTTCACCAATCGAAACCCCAACTCTGCAAATTCAACGTCACACCCTTATATCCGACCATCGGCTCCACCAGATCGGCAGCTAAGAAGCGGGACCTGATTAATGGCGTCTCGCAACCAAAACAGGGCTCCTCGGAGTCCGTTTTCTGTAAGCGAGAACAAAAGAACTAAAATTTTCAGTTTTGATTTTGTTTGCTTAATTCGGTGGGAGATGATTTTGTTGTTTTGGGTTCAGAATGGAAGAAAAATGTATGAAATGACTTTTGGGGTTTGGTTGAAAATTGATGGTCATGTAGGATTGTGTAAATAAAGGTTTCAGATGGGGGATTGTAATGGTGAGTTTTTTGTTTTGTGTAGAAAAAGAGTAGTCTTGATGAAGTTCCCTTAGACAAGCGGCGGAGAATCGAAACAAGAAAACCGGAGGTACCGAGTAGCATGGGCCGCCAACGACCACCACTTGCTGTTGTTAAGCAAGATGCAGCAGGTACAAGCGATATAGGCAGTGCGGAGGGATCAGAGTGTGCCAATGTTGAGTTTACGAAGGAAGAAGTCGAGGCGTTGTTGATTGAGAAGTTAAAAGTGAAGAAATTTGATCATAAGGTTTATTTCTCACCCCAATTGTTTTAAGAAATAGGGCTTTTTTGTGTGCTTGTTTTGAAATCTGAATTGATGTTCTTTTTTGTAACGTTTTTTTTATCTGGTCGTATGGCAGGGGAAAGCTGAGCAGTTAGCTGATTATAGTAAGAGGCTGAAGCTATGCATCAAATGGTTGCAGGAAGTTGAGGAAGGCCATATTCTCGAGGAGGAAAAACTACGGAATGCATTGGCTTCTGCAGAAAAAAAATGCGCGGATACTGGTATTTCTTTATTCTTTATTCATGCCATTGTCTGTTGGAGTGGCATAACTTCGTAACTAACCGATGAATTGCTTATATGTGGTGGCTTAGTAAGTATTATAGAGTTTTCAGATGGAAATCTCAAGACATTTGTCAACTAGTATCGTGCATTTGTTACAAGTGAACCTATGTGGTTATGATATTTAAGAGATTTTGCTCAAAGGAACAGATTTGTAATATGTGTTCAATTTGTTTATTTTTAAGAGGTGGAGATGAAAAACAAGGTCGACGAGCTCAATGCAGTAAATTCAAAGCTGAGGGAAAATATAGCTACTTTAGAAGAGAAACTTGCGAAAGAAGAATCAGAGAAGTTGGTAAGGTTTCCAGTCATGCAGTTGCACACTAATTTTTGTGATATGATTGTCATTCCCGCTTTTAGTTTTTTTGTTCTTGGGTCTTTTCTTCGCATTTTTATTTCATCCTTTTGTTTGACATTCAGGATGTGATTGCTAGTCACAGAAGTGAAAAGGAAGCAAGGGATGCTGCTGAGAAGTTGCAAGCTTCTCTCTCACAGAAGCTTGAAATAGTGCGGGAGGAGAAATTAGTTGCAGACAAGAAGGTAATACAGTCAGATTTTTCTCTTCCTTCTGCATATTACCTATTCTTTTCCGAATTCCCCTCTGGTTTATCAAAATTTGCATTCGGTAATGTTTCTAAAATTGTGCCGCCGCAGGTTTCCTCGTATCAGGATTTATATAATCGAGCACAAGAGTACAACAAGAGTCTACAACAGTACAATAGCAAACTCCAAAAAGATCTCGAAACTGCCACCGAGTCTCTCAAACGAGTTGAAGATGAGAAAAGGACAGTTCTGGAGACGCTTAGCAATTTGAGGGTTCACAATAAGGCATTGCAAGATGAGTTGACTAAAGTAACAGTACGTATCTGTGCAGCAATTCTTGCGTTGATGATATATACTTTTTTGTCACCTTTCACCACCCTATATATATCCTAGTTCAATTTTTTTGTCAACTGAGAGACGGTTTTCTTGGGAAATGACCCATTTATTTACCTGAAATCCAAGAATACAACATGCCTTTTTACTGTATGTACATGATTTGCGTGTAGGCCTCACTGGACGAAACATTAAAGCACAAGGAATTATTAGATAATGAAATCAAATGCCTTCGTGGGGAACTGCAGCAAGTTAGAGATGACCGTGATCGCCATGCAAGAGAGATTCAAGATTTGAGGGATCAAGTGGTGAAGTACAAGGAAAACACTGAGATGTCTTGTGAAGAGTTAGATAGATTGATGAGAAAATCAAAAGCCTTGGAGGTTCATATTTGATTCTTTATTTTGTTCTAGTTTTTTTCATTTTATTTTATGATTTCCTGCTGTTATCAACATTTTAATATTGTGGGCATGCTTTTGTAGGAAAGAGATTCATCTCAGAAACAGGAGATAGATACATTAAAGCATGAGCTAAATGCTGCAAATGATAAATTAAAGGTAATGTGAATTCAGTTGGGGTTTTAAGATGTTGCTTATACCTGTCAATTTATGAGTTAACATCTACTGTTTACTTTCTCTTAGATGGTCAGTCGATCCGCTTCAGAAACGTTGACAGAATTTGAAGAACATAAGAGAATCGTACAGGAGTTACAAAATCGTCTGGCTGAATCAGAGCTGCAAATACTGGAAGGAGAGAAGTTAAGGAAAAAGTTACATAACACTATTCTGGTAATTTTACTATGCTTAACATGTTATATAGTTAATTAGATTTCAGGGTACTAATCTTTTTCTTTAATAGGAATTAAAAGGTAATATTAGGGTGTTCTGTCGAGTGCGTCCATTGCTACCTGACGATGCCAATGCAACAGACGCCCCTGTAGTTTCTTATCCTACCGGAACAGAATTTCTTGGCAGAGGCCTCGACTTGGTACAAAGTGGTATGGGCATGTCTAATAATTTTTTACTTTAATTAGTTTCAAATAGAAGTATACACCGCTTAGTTTTTTTTTAATCTAATTCCACTATAAATGTTTGCAGGCCAAAAATTTAATTTCACATTTGACAAGGTGTTTCACCACGAGACTTCCCAACAAGACGTTTTTGTGGAAATATCGCAACTTGTACAAAGTGCACTTGATGGCTACAAGGTATAAGTTGAATCTTGTTCATATGTTTTTAGAGGAATTAAATGTTCATTGGACTGATTTTTTTTTTGGCACTATAAACCGTAACACTTTTTCTTCCCATTATTTTGGTTTTCGAGTAGTCCATAATCGAGATAACTTTTGCCTTTAGGAATTAGTTGCCAGCGTTTAATATTTTGTGTATTTTGGTTATGCACTGATCTTTTTTCTTTCTTCAAGTATTTTATGGATTATGTTTTTAGAATTAGAACTGCTTCCAATTTCTTTGGTGAATTCTTTTACCTTTCATACAGGCAAATGCATGCACTAAAATAAATATTGATTATCTTTTTCAGGTCTGTATATTTGCGTATGGTCAAACAGGTTCCGGAAAAACTTATACTATGATGGGTAGACCAGATGCTCCGGAGCAGAAAGGTTTAATACCTCGTTCACTAGAGCAAATATTCCAAACGAGTCAAGCTCTTCAAGCCCAGGGTTGGAAATACAAAATGCAGGTAATATAACTTGTTTTTTGTTTGTTTAGGTTTGCAAATTATAATGTCCTTTCAAAATATGTGCAGGCCTCGATGCTTGAAATATACAATGAGAACATTCGTGACTTGTTATGCACTGGTCGCTCAAGCAGTGCAGACTTGTCAAAGACAGAAAATGGTTTTTGCGGAAAGCAGTACACGATAAAGCATGATGCAAGTGGAAACACACATGTTTCTGACCTAACGATTGTTGATGTTTGCAACATAAACCAAATTTCATCTCTTCTTCAACAGGCTGCACATAGCAGGTATGCATCAAAAGTATTCGAATCGGTCGTGATATTTCATATACGTTAGTTCATTTTGAGTCACTTTCATATGAAAGGCTGCACTTAGCAATGTTACCGTCTAGTTTTCAAAACATCAAATCTGATGTGGCTTTTCGTTCTTGAATGCTATTTCTTAGGTCTGTAGGCAAGACTCATATGAATGAGCAATCTTCGAGAAGCCATTTTGTGTTTACCTTGCGTATATCTGGGATTAATGAGGTTTGTTTTGCGCTGATGTGATGTTATTGTTCTTCCTTACCAATCTTTCATTCGCTTTTTAAGTTTGATTACTGACATGCTTTCTTGCCTTGGTAGAACACGGAACAAGAAGTCCAGGGGGTCTTAAATCTTATTGACCTTGCCGGTAGTGAAAGACTATCAAGGAGTGGTGCAACCGGAGAGCGTTTGAAGGAGACTCAGGTTCTTTTCTTCTTGAAAATCCCCAATCTTCTTTCCCGAATAGATATAAATATATTCTCAAGTTTTACATTGGTTAGCTAACAATATGACATTAACAACCAGGCCATTAACAAAAGTCTCTCATCATTGAGCGACGTCATATTTGCTTTGGCGAAAAAGGAGGACCATGTTCCTTTTAGGAACTCCAAACTGACATATCTTTTACAGGTATAGTAATCTTTGATTATTTTTACCATTATGGCAGCTTGCTTTGTTCTTGAAGAATTGTAATAGTTACATTTTTGGATGACATCTCCTTTAACGTATAAACAGCCTTGCTTGGGAGGAGATTCGAAAACATTGATGGTTGTTAACATCTCCCCGGATTCCTCTTCGGTCGGAGAATCTCTCTGCTCACTTCGATTTGCTGCTAGGGTCAATGCTTGCGAAATTGGGATTCCTCGGAGGCAAACCTCCATGAAACCTGCAGATAATCGCTTAAGTTACGGCTAGCTTTGTCATCTTTTCCGTTTGGAGGTTGATTGCTGTCGTCCGTCTGTATGAGGGAAAGGGTGTGTTTTGTAGATCTTGTGCTTGAAGGTACTACAAAATTTGTACTTGTAGATTTGTATCGTGTACTGAGAGATCAGTACGTTGTTTTTTTTTATGCTTATGAGTTATGACAATATATAGATTTATTGTTTCAGTTACTTGATTTATTGCTGTATGACAAAATGTTCCTTATTGGATCAACACTTATCACAAGTAATGATTGGCATATTCCTTTGTTAGTTGAATACAATAACAACAAATCTTAATCCCTCTAATTGGGTTGGCTGTATGAGTCCAGAACACCATGTGTCCTATTTTACCTTCATAAGGTAGTTGAGTTTGTTGAGACTTCATTAACTCTTTGATGTGGAACCATTTTTACATTTTTATGTCTACTCATGTGTTGTTTGGTTTCATGTGCGTTTTGAGTACTATGAAGGTAGTTGATATTTGTCACATCCCGGCCCGGGGTCTACCACATCCCGGGTCCGCTTTACCATCGTAGCACGATATTGTCCGTTTTGGGTCTTGACTACGCTCTCACTGTTTTGTTTTTGGGAACTCACACGAGAACTTCCCAATGGGTCACCCATCATGGGAGTGCTCTCGAGCGCTACTCGCTTAACTTTGGAGTTCCAATGAACTTTGAAGTTAGTGAGCTCTCAAAAGGCCTCGTGTGCTAGGTAGGGATGAAAATATACATATAAGAATCACTCATTTGAACGATGTGAGATCTAACAATATTACACTCTAAAATTGTTTGCTATAGAGAGAATATCACAACTCTTTATAAGCCATTGATATTACTTAACTTTCTAATGAGAAACAATCTCCACATTCTCACAATAAATAGTCGAAAAAGTACACTATTTTTTTTTTTTTTAAATTTTCACTATTTATTGTCTTTTATTTATCTGACAAACATATAGATTTAGTCATGTGTTATTCGGTTTCACGTGCGTTTCGAGTACTGTGAAGGTAATTGATATTACACTCTAAAATTGTTTGCTATAGAGATAATAACGCAACTCTTTATAAGCCGTTGATATTATTGTCTTTTATTTATTTGACAAACATATAGATTTAGTCACGTTAGCAAAAATAATTTTTTTCTTCCTATGCAGTATGCACTAAGTTTGAATTTCCCGTTTAACACTATAAATTAATATATTTTACTTGTAAAAAATTTGTCAACTTACCAATGAGGATAAAGGGGGCAAAATCATCATACCATAGTTTGGATTATAAAACGGCGGTGGGTCCAAAAACATTCATATTTATCCTAATCTCTTTTCTCCTCCTTTTTGATAAAACTAAACTGTCTAGCCTGTTGTTTTCAAAACGTGACAAAAAATAAGAATAAAGTGGTATTAGCAGCATCAGAATTCCAGAGTTATACAGACGGTCACCGAT
The DNA here is from genome assembly GCA_015708375.1 of Cydonia oblonga. Lineage (NCBI taxonomy): Eukaryota > Viridiplantae > Streptophyta > Magnoliopsida > Rosales > Rosaceae > Cydonia > Cydonia oblonga. The sequence goes on from JADOBS010303275.1 coordinate 14,217, forward strand.
ATCCCAATCAAACTACTAAAGGCCACTCAACTGAGCCAACCGTGCCAAGCAGGGAAGCAAGAGAAGCAACAGAAAGCAGAGAAGGAAGGGGAAGATGGCAGGTCAACTACGAGAAGAGCAGCAGGTAACTAGGCCCAAAGTCAAGAAGGTTGACTCTGTGGAGACTTGGGACTCGTATGTTTCCCAAGCCACCAACCAAGGCTGTCCTGTAAGTCTCCTCAACCATTTCGATTTCCGTTTAATCTAATCTAATCTAAACTATCTGAAAAATGGGGATTCAAATTTGCGCGAGAGCAGCACACCGCTCTAGCCGACTTGGCTGTTGCACGTGAACATGATTAATTTGATCACAGTTGTGGAATTATTAGTTCGTTGTTGAATTGGTTTTTGGTTGGATGTGTTTGTAGATTATTGCACATTTCACCGCTTCGTGGTGCATGCCTTCGGTGGCTATGAACTCATTCTTCGAGGAAATTGCCTCAGATTATCCGGATGTTCTGTTTCTCACCGTTGATGTCGACGAGGTTAAGGTAATTAACCTAATTTCTTCAAACAAGCATATGTCTAATCTGTATTTGTATAGTTATATATATATTTATCGAACCGGTAAAGTTATATGTTAGAACCCTGTTTGCATTCGGTGATGGTTTATGTTGTGAAGGAGTTTGTTCAAGCGTCTCTTAAATCTGTTACTCAACAACACTTAACTGATCTTCTGAACTCGACTAGATTCCGACCTTCTGGTCCGGTGTTGTCGGGTGATATCTAGTATGATGTTATGTCAAACTTTACGAGTTTTACAAACCATTTTGGTGCAAAAGAAGATTCAAAGAAATGGTAGTGGAAGAGGACTAAAAACTTGCATTCATGGGAATTTTCGTTTAGGGGTTCGATTAGTGTTTGAGTTTATGTTTATGATTTTTCGGATATTGCTTGTTGAATTGAGTTTTTGGCTTGACATCAACCTCTTTTGGAGCGTTCACTCGTGTGTTTATAAACCTTTTCGCTGCAAAGAAAAGGAAGTTTGAAGACTTTCCTGTCAAGTAATTATAGTAATCTAGCAAAAGAGAGGGACTAAAACCTCTTATTACAGGAACTTTTCTCGAAAGATTTTGATGTTGTTTATGATGGTGATACCGATATGGATGTAAATATCTCTCGCCCTTTTGTTTTCATAGGAGGTAGCAACCCGACTGGAGATAAAGGCGATGCCAACGTTTTCGCTGATAAGGGACGGTGCAACGGTTGACAAGCTCGTGGGTGCCAACCCGGAAGAGATAAGGAAAAGGATTGAGGGTTTCCTTCAGTCCAAACGTGTGGATGTTGCATAGCACTAGCAGCAGTGTGATATGATGCAGTTTGAAGTAGTGAAATAAATGGTCGTGAATGGTTTTAACACAGATATGGATGATAAGCTTTTTCTTTGGCTGCTGTACGGATGACGTAAACCGAAAACCTACCGATGTTCCGGTTGATAAGCTTGTCAGTATAACGTTGTGCTTTGTAATTTTGTTTCTTCTGTTCTTTCCGTCTCTAGTGATTGTGCTCCGAAGATGTTATAATGTTTGACCTCCAGAAGTTGTAAATTGTGGTTGTAAATGCAGTGGGAAGTTCATATAAATGTGTGAAGAAGTTGTAAATTGTGCTTGTAAACGTTTCTTAAATAAAATGGTGGATGCAAGGGGTTTATAGCTCGGTATTTATTTTTGTACTCAGGTCTTATATCCTCGACCTCTTCATATACCAATTGTATTAAACAAAACAATAAAACACGGTCAATCGGCGGGCGGCATAAAAGTGCTTCATGAAAATATAAACGCATACGTAGTATGATAACTTAGAAGTGCTTATGAGTGCTACAAATGCTTTCAAGAGAAGCATTAGATGCTTATTTAGGGGAAGTTCAAGTGTTACTTTTTTTTTTCTCTCTCCAGAAAACACTTAGGTTTGAGTAAAATTTAGATGTTTGTCAACTAATAACACTTCATATGAAAAACACTCTTGAGACAAAATTATAAAATCAATTCGAAACGTGTCGTAGTAACTCCACATGGCTGGTTTGCAAACGATTTCGGCCAGATTAAGGGCTGGTTTGGTATTGCTGTGCTTTTAAGGAAAAAAAACTGCTTCTGTTGTGCTATGAGAATAAATTTATTTTTGCTGTTTCACATTTTCATTTTTTTTCTTCATCCAAAACTGTTAAAATAAGGTGTTTTTAAGTGTTTACCAAATACCTTTTTGAGATCAGTTTTTTTTAATACCCACTTTTTATAAAATCACCTTAATACCAAACTAGTACTAAATAACACATAAGTTTTGGGCAGATAAATTAGCAGGCTTAAACCATATAACATAGATGGGAACAACTTAATTACATAACTGCACCAAACAAGTCTATTATTTATCCCATCACGTTCCTTATAAGAGCGGCCAAACAAGGGCTATTAACATCAAAGCTCCTTGATTTCATGGATGGGATCCAAAATAAAAGGTCCATTTGTTTGGAATTCAAGGCCCAACTCAAAGAACAAAGGACTAAAGATAAAATAAATCAAAATAAAGGGGTGCAAAACGAAAAAATGAATAATTTTGTAGCAGCACGTTTCGTGGTGGCTGTGCAGTATGGCGATTGGCGACGCACCACCACCATTTTTGTTTGCTTTTCCATAAATTCGCAATAAAATAATATCACTTCCCCTTTTTCTCTTCCTCCCACATATATATTTCCCACCACCGAAATCCCATCGACCAAAATTCACTCAGAAAATTATTTAATCAAAAATATTAATTTCGGAATATTCCCTCCCATTGCGTTTCCCGGCCCACCACGGCGGCGCTGTCTCTGCGAGGGTTCACCGCCGGAAATTCGGAATTTCCGGCAAGCATTAAAACATGGGTTCGCCCCCGCAAAATCCCAACTGGGTCCTCGATTATGGCGTGCTTGACGACATTCTTGTGCCTGGTGGTGAACTTCCCTCTCTTGACCGGCCCGGTTTCTCTTGGCCGGATCATTCATTTGCCGGTCCCACCGCCCCCGGGTACCGTATTCACATTTTTTTGCAAGAAAGTTATCTTTTTGCTGCAATTGGATTTTCCTTGCTGTTGAATGTGATTTGGGTGTCAATGTTTCTGTGGAGATTATTCAATTTATTTTATTACTGGTTTATTCGAAGTGTCAATTTTCAAATTTGTTTATTAATTCCGGATTTTTTTTTAATTTTTAATCAATTCTGGTTTGATGAGCGACCGGTAATATCACACACATTATTTTACTTCTTACAAATCATTTTAATTTTCGACGGTTGGATCAGATAAATTGAAAAAGATCAACGGACAAAAATTATCAAGGATGCGTGAGAAATAAAATGAGATG
>JADOBS010303276.1:0-17596 GCA_015708375.1 Cydonia oblonga
ATCACAAAACAATCAAATTATAAAGAAATTTAATTTAATTTAATTTTTAAAACAAACGTGAAACATCTTTGATGCAACTACGTGCGCAGAATGCTTGAATTTTTGTTAGTTTTCTGGAGTGCACGTTTCTCTTGTTGAGTGGTTTTTCGTCGTCATTAGTGGGCTGTGACTCCCCTTGCATGTTAAATACTTGTCCCGTCCGCCTTCTTCCTCCTCCGAGTCAGATGGCGCCAACGCCTGACGCCTTCAGTTTTTCAGTTACGGACGCATCCGGAGTGCGTTTTTAATGTGATCAAAGCCAGCCAGCCACCCGGCACTCATGCCCAGATTTCTCCCTCGAAGCCACCCGGCCTTCCTGCATGAATTTCTGGTGACGCCTCTCCGCCGTGGCAAACAGCACTGTTGTAACGTATCGAACTTCTTTTACCTCAAGTAACGTTATTTTTTAAGTAATTTTTTTTTCCAAGTAACTTTATATTTTCATGTGATCAAAAGAGATTTTTGTTTTTTTATTCAACAATTATGGTCCATTAGCACTATTAGCGTAGGACTTCTAAAGCTTTCTACATTAAAGCAAATTGTAAGTAGAAAGTTGTTAATGACACTTCAAAAAAAAAAAAGTTTATGCTCTCCAAAAACGTGGAAATAGATGACTAATACTTTCATTCCTTGTAGAGGATAAATTTTATTATCTCATTTGCAAATAACGTATTTTCACCATTAAAAATTCGTAGTTGGAACAATTCAATTTCTTAATCTTCAAGTAAAGATCAAGCCTACAAAAAATCATTCAAATCGGATATCGTTTAGTCATCCAACTGTATCAAATAAATCAATGATGGAACTACCAAATAACATGCTAATGATGACCTGCCCATTTATGTGATGCATTTACATGACTAATTGATGATCTTTAAATGATAATTAAGAAATTGAACGGTACTGGTTACAACATTTCTACAATACAGATACGTTATTTACAAGTGTAGAAATGAGCATAACTCCAAAGGAGGAACGCAAGTACTATCCAAAACATAATAGAGGAAATAGTACTTTGAGGAATGGATAATGACTTTTCAAATGCAAATAACATCTCACTACGCATATTATAACATTTATTTATAAATATATATCATACATTTATTATTTCCGAACGTGACGGTCATTCGCCCTATAAAGCTTTAAAACACAAAATAAACTTCATTGATAGATCGACCTTTAACCTTGAACTCTTATTGTCACTGCCTGTGTTCTTTTGTGTTATCATCTTCTTCACCCAATAACCAGATCAATATTGCTAGTCTATCACAATGCATCTAAACATGTCCAGTTATTATTGCCTTAACTTCTCATATTCCGACCACTTTCTCGCCTTTTTCCGAGCTCCGGTCCTCATACCTTCTATAACCTCTCATCTTATCTAGCATTTTAGTAAACAAATTGTTCGATTTTTCATATGGCTTCATTAAGATCACTTCATCTACGACCAAGATGTGTTATGTTCTTTACATTTCGGACTATGTTGTACTTACTAGAGTCTTTGACTCTTTGGTCTTATCAGAAGTTGATTATTAAAGTTGTTGTGTGCTTGGTTAATTGTGGATCGTCAATTCTAATAGGTAAACTTCTCTTTATGAATAATGGATGAAATATCTTGGTGAGTTTTTCCAGCACCAACTGGTCCTTCTTTTTCTTAAAAAATAGTAGATGGTTGTGTCTTATGTTGAAGTTTATTCTGGTGGAAAACAGGTTGGATCCCAAATTTCCATGATGTGTATATACAAGCTTAAGCTAAAGATGAACTCGACTATGCTGGATTATCAAAACAGAAAGATTATAGGACACAAAGATGTCATATTCGGCAAAAAAAGGTAATGTATAATTTTTGTTTTGGAATGTTGAACGGTTGGTTACAATTTATAAATATTTTAAAATGGTGAAGTTAACTTTGTAAGGAACGAATCACAAAATGTAAGATATGAGAGACTCAAAATGCACTATATGAGCATTACAAAAACATAAAGACATTACTTGTAAAATATCATTTACAAATCAAATCTTTCTTGTCTAATATCTTATAGTTACTATATTGTGATTCATTCTTTACTATTCTAGCATCAGTCCAATGAGACTTGAAAGTTCTCTACTCAAAGACTTGTTTGAACATCGTTTAAGAAGGTTTAAAATTGCATTCAAGTTTAAAAGCAATTTTGACAATTTTGTGGGGAGCATTTCGTAATATGTTTTAATGATAAAAACCGTTTATCTTTTAAAATATCATTCATAAATCATCTTTACAAAAATTTAGACAAATCAAAACCATTAAGACATTATTTATAGTAAAAAAATAGGGAAGTGTTATTGGCACTTCAAAAATCTCATTCTACACTCATCACAAGTGTATTTTTCTTTCTAAATATAGAAAATTTGGAATGTAGATGAGAATTTTGGAGTGCCAATAACAATTCCTAAAAAATAAACGAATACATTTAGTAGATCATCCTTAAAACTCATAACATGATGGTCATATGGTTTTTTTATTTTGGTAATTTTTAGTAGACATGATATTTGAGGAAGATCTAAAAGATAACCAATTGAAATGTATTACGGGATAGACTCTACAAAATTTAGAGTAAAAAGTTGTGTAATAAAAGTGGTGTCACGAATCCGCTATAGTTTTAATAGAGTTCATATAATATATATGTTGAGCTTCCCTTAATAACAATAAAATTTTCAAAAAGATTGCTTAATTTCACATGCTGAAATATGTTTCAAAGTTCAATCTTGTCACATATCGGCCCGGGCCCTCACCACATCCCCGGCTCAACTCCACTGTTTTCAAAGTTCAATCTTGTCACATCTCGCCCCGAGCCCTCACCACATCCCGGGCTTAACTCCATCGTAGCACGATATTGTCCACTTTAGACCCCGACCATGGCCTCACGGTTTTGTTTATGAGAAATCACACGTGAACTTCCCAAAAGGCCGCATGCTATTTGGAGGTGGAAATGTACATATAAGGCTTAGATGATCTACTCCCATGGACAATGTGAGATGTTACAAATCTTCTATTTTATAATTTTATTAGTTTAATTTATAATCATCATCAACCAACCTCATCAAATTTTAATAAGAATTAAAACATAAAAAAATCTGAAAAATAGTATGAAATTGGAACATATGCTGAATTAAAAAATAGATTAAAAACTCAATCAAAGTTACAAATGGACAAGTTAATATTATCTTAGGTAGCGCTTGGTACGCAGACGGGACGGGACGGGACGGGACGGGACGGGACGGGACGGGACGGGACGGGACGGAACGGGACGGGACGGGACGGGACGGGACGGGACGGGACAGAACGGGACGGGACGGGACGGAACGGATGATGTAAATATTGAAAAAGATAAGGAGAAATTTTGTCATAAAATGTTATAAATTTGTGTTCCACGGATGTGGCACGAGTCGTTCCAGGGGGAAGAGGTGGAACGAAAAATCAGCCAAATTTCGTCCTATGGGACAACCCGTTCCACAGTTTTTAGGCACACCAAACGTGGGACGGAACGGCTCATCCCGTTCCGTCCCGTCCCGTCCCACGTACCAAACGCTACCTTAGTCTCTAGACTACGTGGCACAGCATCTATCCATCTGCCATGAACAATTTCCCACCACTTTTCCACCCCCACCACCATCACGATTCATTCGCGTTTCCAGAAACGGAAACAACAACAAATCCGCACTCCTCCTCTCGTCAGCTGCGTCCCCAGCGAATTTAATTCCCTCTCCCTTCCCACTGCGAGGAATAATACTCCCAACTCCCAACGAAATTATTTGTTCCCTGCCACATAATCCCATTGGCGGCATCGGAATCCCCCGAATCCCATTCCTCCTTATCACCCCTTCCATTCCCTCCCCCTCCTCCTCCCAAATGCCTATTTAACACCACCATGCGAATTCCCAAGAAACCAGTTTCCTTCTGCCTCTCTCTGTTTTATACCGAACCTTTCGCTTCCTCTCTCTTTCCCCGCTTCCGTTCTCCCGGTAAAAGCAAAGGCTTTCACACAATAGGTTCGTTTTTGCTTTCGTCCTCATTGTTTTTCCTTTCAAAGTTTTCAATTTTTAAACCCTTTTTTGAGCTCGTGAAGCGTGAATTTTGTGAGGGTAGAGTCTGCATTTACGTTTCGCTGGTGGGTTTTTGTTGTTTTGTGATTTTACCTTGTTATCTGGCGTGAAGCTTTTTAGAAGTTAGTAGGAGGAGAGGGCTATAAGTATTGGGGGGGTTTCGTACTGAGAGAGAGCAAAAAGCACAGAGCTTTTCTTTTAACTTTGAGAAAATTGGTAATTGTTAGGTGTCTCTTGGAGCATAGCTTGGAGGATTCTTAGAGTTGGAACTTAACCTGGTGCACTGTGCGCTCACTTTTGTTTGGCACTTCAGGTATGATCATTTTCTAAGAAATTGAGGACTTGTAGTTTGGGAAGTTTTTCCGAGAAGGGTCTGGTGAAAAATGAGGGGAAATGAGGATTTTCGAGCTGTTTTTCGAAAAGATTGTAACTATAGTAATTATTTTCTGTTTGTGAAAATGGGGTTTTCTTCTTCTTCTTCACTCCATCTTTCATTTCTTACTTGTAGACTTGTCGTTTGGGTAGTTTTTTGAAAAGGGTCAGCTGAAGAATGAGTGGAAAATGAGGATTTTTGAGCTGTTTTTCGGAAAGCTTTTTGATAGATTGTCACGCTCCCTTTTAATTCACATTGTTTGCATGTCTATGATGTTTAATGTGATATTTCTAGATATTACCGTATACAGTCATCATCTGAATCTGTTAATGTATATATAGTGCATCCTGCTTTAGTTAAATGAAAATGTCATCCTTTTCGTTCACCATTAGAAGCTCTAATTTTTGCTCCATTGCTATAATCTAACAGGTGGTTATCAATTGCATGCCAGTTATTCGATGGAAAAAGGCCACGAAACTGCTGTAGGAGGTGACCAGTCAGCACATTTTGCACCTATGGGCTCGACTGATGGTGGTCAAAAACCATGTGTATGGTCATCTCCCCAAGGAGGATGTAAAATTGACATAAGAAAGCAGATCTTCTGCAACAGATCGTTGAATATGAAGAATATTGTTGCGGTTGGATTTGATATGGATTACACATTGGCACAGTACAAACCAGAAACCTTCGAGTCTCTTGCATACGATGGAACCATCCGGAAGTTGGTGTACGATCTAGGATACCCTCGTGAGGTTTGTCTGTTCTATCATTTGTTCTTACATTTCAGGAAGAAATTGATGTTGTTAACATATCAGATATTCAATTAATTTGGTTTAATATTGCAATTAATCCAGTAGTGTTAGTGCATTTTAATTTCAACACTTAGCAGACATCATTTACTACCATTTTAAATTAGGAGCAAATCATAGTAAGTTGATTAACACTCATTACCTGATGTAGTTGCTGAATTGGTCCTTCGATTGGACATATATGGTCAGAGGGTTGGTTCTGGATAAGAAGAGGGGCAACATCTTGAAGGTGATCCGTTGATTATGGTGTTTTTATGTTTTTGTGGTCATTCCAAGTTAGGTTGGATTTCTATTCTTTCTTGCGAATCTCCGTGTGATATTGCATGGGTGTGCAGATGGATCGACATAAGTATGTGAAAGTTGCTTACCATGGATTCAAAGAGTTATCTAAGGAAGATAAAGTTAACACCTATGGAAATACATTAGTGCGGGATTCCTTTGACGAGCCAGATTATATTATCATTGATACCCTCTTTGCCCTTGCTGAAGCTTACATGTTTGCCCAACTGGTTGACTTTAAAGACAAAAATTCGGGAAAATTTCCAGAGAGTGTTGAGTAAGAATATGACTTGCTATGTGGTCCGTGGATGGTAAAATTCTTCTATATCAAAATTTATTTTGTATTTTCCTTTTCAGTTACGCTGTTATGTACAAGGATGTTCGAGCTGCTGTTGATTTGTGCCACCGTGATGGAACTTTAAAGCAAATGGTGGCAAATGACCCTCAGCGGTAAGGATAAGCATTGTGTATTAGTTTCACATTATTCTAATCTATCGATGATTGAATGGTAAAACAATCTTACTTGGTCTTCATGCTTATTGCTACAAGGTACATTAATGAAGATACCTCCATAGTTCCTATGCTCAAAATGCTGAGAGATTCCGGCCGTGCTACATTCCTGGTGACAAACAGGTATTTGTGCTTCTTTTATTTCTGTCTAATTTAATTTGAAAATATACATATGTTTTGCTGATAATCTATAACACATCTTACTTACAGTTTATGGGACTATACAAACATTGTAATGAATTTCCTCTGTGAGTCGCGCACAGTGGATGGTAGTAGAAAATGCAATTTCGACTGGCTTAAATACTTCGATGTTGTCATCACTGGCAGGTCATGATTTTTCCTTTCCTCTAAGCGTGCTTTATTGTTCTTCACCATATATCGCCACTCAGTTTATTAATTCATTAACTGGAGAATGCTAATCTGGATTTCACTTGCCCTACCATTTGCCATGTTGTAGGCTTGTATGAGTTACGTTGTTTATCCTTTACGTTCATCATCTCTGAATTTGCTAAGAATTTGCCATCTACCATCCATGTCATAGCTACTGTCATTATACTAACCATTAGAAGCGGTTACCTATGCAGCGCAAAGCCAAGCTTCTTTCATGATGGTAACCGTGCTAATCTGTTTGAGGTAGATCTCGAGTCGGGGATGCTACATAATACTGATAATGGTTCTCCTGTGGCTCAGGTTGGTATGCTAGTGTTGATAATTCATTGTATGTCGCATTATACACGCGTATCCCCTCATTTTATGTAGTTTTATTCATTTATGTCACATTAATTATACACTCGTATCCCCTTATTTTATCTAGCTTTATTTATCAATTTTATATTATAAAAGGTTGGAAGTTCTTCACCTGCACCTACATTATTGTTGAACGGACAGAAGAAGGGTTGTAGAGTTTTCCAGGTACTCTTTCAAATATTTAGTGCATTATAGAATCATATTAATAGCTTTATCCGAATACAATTACATTATTTCACAACCATCTTTATTTCTATAACCAACATTCTGTTTTGCTAATTACTGTGTTAATTATTTTGACTTGAGTAATGATGCCTTTGACCTTGTTTCAGGGAGGCAGCGTCGGGCATCTTCATAAACTGCTTTCAATTGAGTCAAGTTCACAGGTGAACTATTCTTTCCTCGAAGTATGTCAGTTGAAAGAAAAATTTGATGTTATTAACAAATTTGGGTCTAATATTTTGCACATTTTTCATAGGTTCTTTATGTTGGTGACCATATATACGGAGATATTTTGCGCAGCAAAAAGGTTCTTGGTACTGATCATTTTCTTTCTGATATTCGGTTATCTTATCAGTGTCACTTCTTTAAACAATGTGCATGTTTTCATGTTTTCTTTCTTCAACATTGTTTCCTCAAATGTGATCATACTTTCCCTAATTTCTTGTCTTTATGAACAGGGTGGAGAACAATGCTTGTTGTTCCAGAGCTAGAAAGGGAGGTTGAACTCCTATGGGAATTGAGAGATACCCGCAAGGTCCTTGTAAAATTCAACAGCTGTAGTCTAGTATCATGATCAACAAGCTTATTTAGAATGTAACTCGTACACTGGTTTCATACAGCAACTTCAATTGTTGAGGAATGAGCGCGATCTGATTGAAGACAAAATACATCATCTAAAGTGGTCTCTCAAGTCGGTGTTCATCTAGGTTTCTATTTTGCTTTTATTATTTATTTTGTGAGGCATAATTTACATAGAAATGAGGTTGCTCTTCTCAGATATGACGATATCAGTGCTGAGGAGAAGCGAAAATTATCTTCTGAATACAATGCGTTGGAGGTAAGCCTGTTAAACATGCGAAGCAAAGTTTATTTCGGCTGCTTAAATATGTTGCTTAACAGTTTTGAAATTTGTGTTTATCACTTCTTAATGGCTTTATAGTTCCAAAGAGACCAAGTGCGGTTCATCCATCAACAGTCTCAACGTGAATGTCACCAAATGGTAGTGATTCTCTTGTACAACATCAAATATGCTTTCTGGTTCTGAGGCTTTAGTCCAGTCGTATATGAATTTTCTTGAATTTGGTTTCAAGAATGTTGACTTGTTGGTTTGCTTATGATTTCAGTTTCACAAGATTTGGGGACAACTCATGAAGACTGGCTATCAGAACTCTCGCTTTGCCCATCAGGTGCGGTGTAACCCTCCTTTCTAGGTTCCTAGTTCTTTGTTTAGTAATCCTATGCCAAAACTGCTGGCCATAAGGCGGTGGCTCGTTGGGTATTTGGGTGAAACTTATGGTCATCTGTGATTTGCAGGTTGAAAGATTTGCCTGCCTTTATGCTAGCCAAGTTTCCAACTTGAGCCTCTATTCGCCTGACAAATACTACAGGCCGAGTGAAGACTACATGCCCCATGAATTCGATATTCTTCCCCTGTGAAGCATCTTTGCGTCGTGATTAGAAGAGGCAGCATTTCGGGAGGAGCATAGTGAGTTCGGCCTTGGGAAGCATTAAACAAAGAGCTAATGCCAAAAGCTTAGTACCCCCATATAAATGTTTGCTCCAATAGAGTACTGTAAATTAAGTGCTTATAAGCCCTTTACATTTCTTTGCCCCTGTATGTAGTACAAACTTTTCTGCATTATGAATGAAGAAATGTTTCGTTGCGTGTCATGACTATCCGATTCACTTTCACTTGGATTTTTTTCTCTCCAGATGATATAGTGTTGTTAAGTGCTTGTTTGGAATTGCATTCTGGAAAAGCATTTGGAAGTGCTTTTCTAGAAAGTAGTTCTATGACCTTTTTAAGTTTTTCTGCCAAAATATTTATAAGTGCTTTTGGTTGTCAAAAAGTGCTTCCAGAAACAGGATGCAAATGCAAATGCTTTTGGTTCTGATGAAGTTTGAAATTTGACAACCATGAAAATTCTTCATGTACAACAAAATTCATTAACAATTTCTGCTCGTGGGATCTTTTATAAAGCACCAGTTGCAGAGCTTTGCAGCTTGTTTTCTTCAATTAACAAGCTTATCATATCAATAAGAATCTCGCTCAACTTAAATACCAACTTCACTATGCATTTCCAATCTGTCAGATAGCTCGTAATCTCTATCCGAGCATCCTCGTCGAGCCGCTTAACCCAGACGCAGAGCAATGATGCTGGTGGTCGATGCGAAGACTACGCCATCGTTCACATCTAATGTTCGTCTTGTTTCTCGAGATCTTGTATTTCATTTGGCTCAGGGAAAATTTCATTTGATAACCTTTTGTGTGATGCAGACAACTCCCCTCCACCTACTAGCCCCGACTGTTTTAAGCCACTGATACTCTCTCTGCTCGTCTGGCCAGGAACAGTGGCGCTCTCTGATGATGAACTATGCTGCCAGCTACCAAAGAAAGTAGCGCTCCAGGATTTTCTCGACGAAGCTGTTTGCAGCTTTCCAGAGCTGGAACTCTCTTCTCTCACCACCTTTAGAGGGTTTTCCAATGCTTTAAGGATGTATTTCATCAGGGGACGCTTAGACGGCTTGGGGTTGAGGCAGGACCTGGCCACGATTGCCACGGACCAAACTTCTTCCAATAGATCTTCGTCTACTATCAGAGACGGGTCAATAATCTTATTCAACAGTTCCTTGTCATATAGGCTGATGTAGCGCACCATGTGCTCCAACAACTCTCTTGTAGAGGAGTCATTGGATTTGCTGATGCCAAGCTTACCCGTCACAAGCTCAAGCAATACCTTCCCAAAACAGTATACATCATATGCACAAGCCGCTGACGACGAGGCTATCCACAGAAAGAAACGAAATTTAAATAATCTATTGAACGAGAAATATAAAGAGCCAAGACTTGAGAGTTTTAACTGGGAAGGGAGATAAGAGGAATGAAATTTCCGACAAAAGGTTTCAAGTAGATATACGTACCATCAGGGTTTTGTTCCGATGTTCTGCATAAGACAGAAAGGAACTGTTACTTTGTTTCTCATATATATATAATAACAAAACAGATCCTAGTATCCACGATTGAAGTATAATTTGAGGAAAAATGCTAAAGATCACATATATTATACATGCAGGGCCACTGATAATCAGCACTTACTGTTGTTTCCGCAACAATCTTGTGATCACATTTTGGTTACCATCCCCTTCTTGCACACGAACCTCGCTCAAGCTTCCAAGCCGGACCTCAAATTTATCATCGAGAAGTATACTGCTTGCTTGAACATCTCTTCAACCACCAAAAATAAACTTTCAATTGCTTGTACAACTTAATCAACTAATCAACTAACTGAAACTAGTAAAATACAGCACAATTAAGCATGAAGTAAAAACCATAGCGAGTCTGGAAACTAGAGTCTCGAATGAAAGGTACCAAGTGGTGTAACCATAAACTATCAACCATAAGGCATACTTTACCTTCAGTTTAAGCAGTAGTAGTAGTTGTAACTATTAACTATCATCATAAAATCTTTATTTTTAGTTTTTTACAGACTAAACAGGTTTTATAAGACATAAATGACTTGAGCCAAAAAAATGCATTTTATTTAGGACAAAGCAGAAGTTATGAAGACTCGGAATCACAATGAAGAATTATTAACGGCGGCTATAAGATGTTGCTCAGATCGATAGCTGAAAGAAAGTTCAGGAATACCTGTGAACGAGCGGTGGGCAGCACTCATGGTGTAGGTAAGCTAGGATTTCAGCGGCTCCAATTGCAATTTTTAATCTTGTAATCCAATCCAGGGACTGTAAATTACCATCTCCTAAGTTGGTAACCCTGTGCAAGGAACTAGCCAAGTCTCCATTTGGCATGTATTTGTAAACCAGAAGCTTCTCGCTCTCATGCTCCAAGCAGTGACCCAAAATTGGCACCAATCTCGTATGTGAGACCTTGCCTAATAAATCCATTTCTATTGTGTATGATTCTTTCGTTAAGGAATGCAAATTTACCCTTTTGATAACTACAGGGGTTCCGCTCACCAAGGATCCCCGGTATATGTCTCCAGAGTGTCCATGTTTTATAAGATTTGCTTCACTGAAAGCACCAGTGAACTGGCGAATCTGCTCATACGTAAATGAATCTCCTTGACTTGATGCATAGATGAGATCTTTGGGGAGTGAAGGGTCATCTCCTGGAACAGGCCCAACATTTGCACTTCCTCGTTGATTTGTGCCTTTATTGCACATTTTCAGCACTACCAGAACCAGTACCAAAATCGCAACAAAGCCAAGTCCACCAAATATCCCAACCAATATAAATGTTAATCGGTTCTTACTCTTTGATTTGGGTTCTAGGAAAGTTAAACTCCTCTCTCCATAAAACTGTCTACAATCCTGCAAACTCCTTTGATTTGGTACCATCTGTAGGCAATTTCCAGTAAGATTACCATTGCTTTGACCATCTTCGAATACCTTGCCTTGGAAAAAATTATCAGACAAATCGACCGAGACAGATTTCCCAACAGGGAAGGTCAGATTTCCATATAACAGATTACTAGAAAGGTTGAACACAGCACCACTAACACTAGCATTTGAACCGAGGCCCACCAGAGTTCCTGTAAAATTGTTGTGGGATACATCAAGAAAGCGCAAACTGGGAAGTGACCACAATGCACCAGGAAGAGCCCCATCAAGTTTATTCCGACTCAGAACCAGAACTTCCAGCTGAACAAGACTCGAAAACAAACCCTGCGGTACTGGACCTTCAAGGTTATTATCTCCAATCTCCATCCTCCTCAAACTCCTCAACCTCCTCAACTCCGCAGGCAATGACCCGGACAACGAATTCGTGGTAAGATTAAGCTCAACTAACCGGGAAAGGTTACTAAACTGAACCGGAATCGAATCGGTGAGACTATTATCAGACAAGTTCAAGGATTTAAGCCATGAAAGGGTTCCCAAACCTGGTGGAACTGGCCCAGATAAAAAATTTGAAGAAAGGTCAAGACTTTCAAGCCTTCCAAGATTGGCAAAGCCAGAAGGTATTGTCCCAGTAATCGCATTCCTCGAAAGATCAAGAATCTCCAACTGTGTTATATTTATCAATGCAGAAGGCAAAATCCCAGTAATGCCATTGCCAGATAAATACAAAGCGGTAAGATTTTTCAAATTACCAAGCGACTGAGGAATAGGACCAGTGACTGATGCAGACCTAAGGTCGAGCACCTGGAGTGCGCCAAGTCTTTGGCCGAACCAGTCGGGTATGGACCCGGGAAGCGCAAACCCGGAGGCGTTGAAAATAGACAAGAGGGTGAAATCAGCCAGTGAATCGACGGCGAACCGAGGGTTTCTCCGGCCCAGTCGGGTTCGCCTCAAACCGGACACGGTGATCTCAGTGACTCGGCCGTTCTTGCTGCATGTGACTCCGGTCCAGAACGAACAAGGGTCGGCCTTTATGGGCCAGTCTTTGCTTCTGAGACCCAACGACGAGCGGAGCTCCAGTAACGCCGACCGTTCCACAGCGGAGCTCAAAGAAACCTGCTGGGCAAAACCGCTCTGAATCACGAACAAGATTAGCGCTACTGCAAAGGCGCCGACTTGGGCTCTCGCCCCCATTGCCGTTTCAGTTACAGAGAACAGCTTCATGGTCGTCAATGGAGATTCTTCTTGGTCTTCGCCATTTCTCTGAAAATTCTTCTTTTCTCCACCAAAGATTGAAAATTAGAGCAACTCAAGAAAGACCCACCAAACAAAATTGCAAACTTCAAAAACCCAACAAACAAAACTGAAAATATCCTTCTCTTTTCTGCTCAGTGGAATCGAACAGAAGAGAAGAAACTTAAGAATGCTCAGCGAAAAGAGAGCGGGCTTGAAGAAGAAGAAGAAGGTGGAACATTTAACGAGAGAGAGAGAGAGAGAGAGGCAGTGAAAAGTATGCCCCACCAACCGCCAAGGAAGAGTGTGTGTATGTCTAGTATTGTATTACGGAGTCACTCTCAGAGTCACCGGAAGCCATTAATGAAGCCATGAAGCGGTTCTAGCCATTTGCAGTGGCAACAGTTATGGGCCTGGCTTTGGTGGTATGGTTGAAAATATTTGAAATAAATTATGAGATTATCCGCGGGGTGGGGACTGGGGTGGAGGTGGGGGGTGTTATGTAAAGTTTTTTGGGTGTGTGATTAACTGATTACTGTTGGTTGACTTAAATATAATTACAATTTTGGTCTTGGTCCTTTGGGTTTGTGTTTGGATTGGGAAAGGGATCACATCACATTATTATTAAACAAATCATCATCCTTTTCTTGTGAGTGATTATCTGTACTCAAAAGAGAAAAAATTTCAGTATGTTCGAAACACGGATGGTACATTATTATATGTTATTAGCAAGTGGAGTGGCATTTAAAAAAATAAATTTTTTATGTTACATTATTATAGTATAAATTTTCACTATAAAATGAAGTTTAGATGAACGCGTTGAAGTGAAACTCAACAATCGAGAAAGTTACCACGAGGGTTTTACTTAAAAAATCATTTAATCCTTTGTTGTAATTTTATACGTGAGTTTAACTGTATAAGAGTCTTTTTTTCTCTTAAATAATTGTATTTTGTTTTTTAATGTCTTTGGCTTTGAATTTTCTTTTCTCCTTTTCATATGGAATTATTGATACTTTGGAGCCTTGTGTCACATACTTCCATAAAATATTTGGCCGGAATGATAGTGATATTATTGTTTTTTGTTATGGATACTGATATTATTGAACGTTCTGACTAGTTTCTTTGTACCAAATTCCAATTCTTACAAGTTCAAACAAGGGATTTTATTTTGGAAAAGTTTTGAATAGTCTTATGAATTTGAACTAAGAATTCGAGTACGAAACTTCATTCAATCATATAAATAAAAGTGTCGGTATTAGGAGTATGAATCTGATACATGATATTACTTATTTCATCGAAGAAAAAAAAAACAAATATGATACAAAGTTGATCGTATATTTTTTATCTTTATATTTTTAAGGACGATATTTGTGTTTTTCTTACGTTTTCTTGTGCATTGTTTAGGACACAATCAACAAACAAAAAATGGTTAACAATGTAAAACCATCTAATTAACAACTAGATAATAGTAAATATTGTAACTAATTATCGACTCACGTAATTAGATAAGAATTTCAATAAATACCCCAATATTGTCCTTAAATTTATAATTAAAAGTACTTAATTATTGGTTAATTGGTGAGAGACCAAGACTTCATAACACCTACACTTTCAATAAATCAAAGTAGATTTAATGATTATTCTATGAGTTATTTATATTCCTTTGATGATTATTCATGTATAATATCATTATAAAATTAATGAAAATAAACAAAAATAAATAATGAAAAACTATAAATTTTCTTGGGGCCAAAGAGGGAATTAGAAAAGTTTGATGTGGCGGCCAACAATTATTTTCCTAGTCAAATACGGCTCCAAAATACAAAAGAATGAATTGGCCAGTCAAAGAAAACCAAGTCTCCTACAAGCAAAGAAAACCAAGTCTCCCACAAGCAAAGAAAACGACAACGACTTCGTGGGCAAATAATTGCGACCGACGTGGCATTTTCATTCACGTGATCCGACGTTGACTTGACAGCCTCCGCGTCGAAGCCACCACAAAAGGAAACTTCATATTGTTTTAAAAAAAAAAAACCAATTCCACGTATAAGATTGTGACACTACACGCTATTAAAAATAAATAATGTTTCCATGTATATTTTTCTCTTCTTCTTTTAGATATAGAGGGTCCACCTTTTTGGAGAGTCGAGAAAATTCATAGAGGTATTTTATTTTATTTTTTACCATTATCATGTGTTTTACTAACATCAGAAATCGAATTCAGAATATAGCGTGTAAATACAGAGATGAAATTCTACCATGTATACTAGAAGCGCTTTAATTATCAAAAACACTTTTGATAGCATTTGACAAAAAAAATATTTATAAGCTGAGAAAAAATACTTCAAGTTAAGAAAGTACAGTTGTGTACTTTCTTAACTTGAAGTGAGTTTTTAAATTAAGGCCAACCAAGTAAAAGAAAAATAGGCAGGCCAACCAAGAAAGGATAGCCCTCAATTAGGGCCCAATGAATTTTGAATCTAGTCCGTCTACAAGAGTGCCCAGGAGTCATGATTTCCGTGGGCTTTTTAGCTGGGCATTTTCAGTTGGCCCAATTCGTCAGTAATGTGAAAACATACATTTGCCTCGCTAAATGCTTGTTTTTGAAACTGGGTTCTTCTTTTCTTTTCTTTTTTTCTTTTTTTTTGTCAAACAGTTAGATTAAAATCACTACATGTTAGATTAGGGAGCCAACGAGATTTGAACCCATATAGTGGTGTAAAGATAACATTCATCTTCACTACTGTAGTAGAGCATCACTTGCATGTTTGAAACTGTTTTTAAAAAGACTAAAAAGGGGATCCAAAATAGGTGCTTATTGCAAGAAGTGTTTCTTCGGATTTACCTACCTTTTTACTAAGTATTGAGACTAAAAATATTTTCACGAAAAACGCTTTTGACAATTTTAAAATTACTTCCAAATCCAAATCAACTTTAAATCATTCATGCGAACATGACATTTTTATACACCCGTGCTACAAAAATTGCAAGTCCCAGAGTGATGTAGAATATTCTATACACGACAATATTTTAAAGTAGAATAAGATTTCTTGGTCTATGACGTTCATGATAACATCATATATAAAAACAGGGTGCAAGAATCCATATCCTGCTGCAAATCTTAATCAAATTGCAGCTTAGATGCTGCCACAGGCATATTATGTACGTGCACTAGATATTTAGTTGCACCTAATTAAAAAGAAGAATCCAGTTTACTTTTCCTAAGTAATTGTTATTACCTTAATTTTTTACTATACTCTAAAGCATGAGATATTCTTAATATTCTAATCGTTCAATCTTTATTTACAAATACCACAATTAAAATTTTGTGGTTGAACTTGACTCCGGGGTACGGTAGGATTTTTCATATGCTTAATTAATATTTGAATTATAATTAAATGGAGGAAGGTTCTGTGCATGGTTTTCCAGCTTTCTATCAAATCAGTCAAATGGAAAAGAATAGTATATGTCCCTCTGCTTATATGTCAAGATATGCACATCGTATCACCTGGTTGATTCTGATGTTTTCTTTCTATATATCTCAAAATTTCAGCAACAAGATCAACCAGCTGGCTTCTCCTTTTTATCAAAAAATCTACAAAACTTCTGGTATGCAAAGCTGAATCCTTTAGGCCAATTCCAGCTTGTGAGGAGGGGCAGATAGATGCATATGCAGAAAGAATAAATTTAAAGGGTTTTGTAATGCAAAGCTATTGACGGACATGCAGAATCATATAAAAGGCAACTTTATATTGGAATAATGCATAAATGATCACCACCAATGATAAGGATTCTATATTTCCATTCATCGGTCCCGTTTTGGTATATTATGTCACCGTCTATATACCAAAATAGTAGGAGCCTTCGTCACAACAAAGTGAGCGTTACTACGTGTACGGGTGGGTTTCGTACAGTTATTAAATGAAACACATTAAAAATAATTAAAAGTTAGTAATTAGTAATTAGCATTATATATGATATATTTATATAAATAATTTAAAACGATACGGTAATATTGTCGGTATTAGTTTTAGGGGTCATTTTTGGGTACGGTCCCTAATCAATTTAATTGTTAGGCTGAAATCTTATTTGTTTAAATATTTTGATCGAGCTCCTTAGCCTCATTTAAGAGATTTAACTCATGCATTTAATGTCCCACAAATTTATGAAATTTAAACAAATCAAATAATATTTTTAAAATATAATAAATACTTAAAAAATCTATTTTAGAGTAATATTGTTCTTCACAAAAATTATAGCAAAAAAAAAAAAACATAATTATTAACATATTTAAAAAAGAAAAACTATTGATATATTTTAAAACATAAAATAATACACATAATTAGCATGGGTACATTTACCAAAATTAAAAATGGGTACAAATAAAATTAAAGAATATGGATACAAATACAAATAAAAGTTTTAAAAATATGGGCATAAAAAATTAATATATGGGTAGAAATAAAACTAAAAAGAAAATTGGTACAAAAAAAAGAAAAAGAAAATATGGGCATAAAGAAAATTGGTACTAAAAATGGGTACAAACTAAAAATAAAAATATATAATAAAAATTTTAGCCATAAATATAAATATACCAACTGTAAAGTTTCTAATACTAAATGAATATATTTAGAAATAAAAAATATTTTATTATTGAAATAATTAATAACGTTTATTAAAATCTAAGGACTTTTATTAAAAATTGAAAATGAATAAGGTTTTAATCAATGAAGTAGGAAAAATAGGGATGTGATCCTAATTTTTTGTAGTTTTAGATACTAATAACATACCAAATATGTTTGTTCAGTACAATTATCATACTGTTGATGCACAAAATCAGCGAGGACTTTGGTACAACAGAAAGTATCAAGTTTGTGACCTTCACTAGATTGTTCCGGTCACTGGTGTAGGTAAGTATGTAAATGGACAGAGACAGGGAAGC
>JADOBS010303277.1:0-17600 GCA_015708375.1 Cydonia oblonga
ATGTCCCATTCCCCCCCCCCCCCCCCAAAATCTCGGCAACCTTCAACCCCTCACCCCTTAGCAATCTCTGCAACCTTCAACCCAAAATCACAACAAGTTTTAAACTTGCTACGTCTTGGAAATCAAAGTAGCCATTCCCTTCAACCTCCAACTCTCAACCCCTCCATCAAAACCCAGAACTTCAAATTCTTTTGACGACTTCCCAACACCCAAATGCAAGCAGATCGGCAATGTTCTCAGCTCCCTCCACCATCAAAGTTCCTACCTGCAGCCACCCCTGCATAAACCCGTCTCTACAACCCACCTACAGCCACCCACCGACGACCTACACAATCCCTACTAAGCTGCAATCTCAGAGAAAAATTTGCACTCCCTTCGAAAAAACTGCAGACCCGCGCCCTTAACCTGATCGCTCTCCTCTGTGTCATAGCCCATTCGAGTGGGGGAGGTGCATAAGCTTTTTTTTTTTTTGAAATAGGCGAATTCAAAATTTAAGGTTAGGGTTTGGGTGGAATTGGGTATTTGAGGAAGAGAGGGCGGCGGGAGGGGGTGAAGGTAGGTTGGGAGGAACATGGGTGGATAGGGAAGAAAGGGTGAGGGAGATAAAGGGTGGGTCCCCCATGCAAATAAAAATAAATAAAAATAAAAGATTTTATTTTTTTAGTTTTTAATATTTTATTAATTTTTTTAATAAAAAGTGGGCCACGTGTTAAGCCATGTCACTATTTAAATGAAGATTGACAGACAAACTGACAAAATGTATGAAATTGTAACAAATTCGTAAGATGAGGTATGACATTGACATTTTTTAAAGACGGGGTATGAAACTGTCATTAGTTCAATAGTTGAGGTAGTTTTATGTAATATATCCTTAATTTTGTTATACTTCCTCTAGTTATTGTACCTAAAAGTCGGTATTATAATATATTTTACAAAATTAGTGTACCGAAATGTCTATACATAAATATATTGTAGTGAATTAGTAGCACATAAGAAAATATGCAAAAATATAAGTGTACTAAAACATTTTGTACCTAAATATATGATACTAAACTAGTGTACTGAAATATCAATACCTAAATATATTATAATAAACAGTGTACCGAAATGACCGTACCTAAACATATTATACTAACCTAGTGTACCGAAATGTTCGTACTTAAATATATTGTAATGAATTAGTGACACATAAGAAAATATGTAAAAACATAAGCGTACCAAAAAATCTTTACGGAAATATTTTCTTACAAACGATACTTACCATAATGAGAATTAAAATTTATAATATTTTCATACAACTTAATTTATGAACACCTTAAAATTATTTTTAAAAAAAAACATTTAATACATATGCTAACATTAAATAGAATTTAGAAACTAAAATCAATTTTTAATTTTATATAAGACATTTTTTTTTAAATTTCATCTTATTTAAACATTAAAATCTAGTTTTCTAAATCCCTCCCTTTAAAAGTAGAATTTTTGCGGCTCAACTATTAAAATGTGGTAACTGGTCATAGTATTTTCCTAAATGGAAAGTTGAATGCGAAATGCGGCCACACAGGCTAGACAAAGAAACACGTGGAGGGAAGGAAGCGGCATTACCTCCTTCCATAACGGTCTGAATAACTGCCACGTTGATCCGAAACGCGCCACGTTGAGAAACTGTCTGATCGATGGACGCCCAAACATCTCTCTCCGACTTAATTTCCCCATCAGAAGAAGCAGCAGCAGCGGCGATCATCGTCAGACGCATATTTACATACACCTCGTCTGAATGCAATAAGCTCTTCAATTATCTCACGCTTCCAGTAACATTTCAAAATATTCTTACTAACCCACAAATATTCAGTGCTCAAGAGTGAAAATCCGATCAAAAAAGAAAGAAAAAAGATTGGTGATCATGGGGAAGAAGACAGTGTTTTTAATGGCGGCGGTGCTGTGGATGAGTATGGCGGCTGGAAGTTGGAGTGAGGATTCTGCTGTGGACAAAGCCGGGGACAATTTGAATTTGGCAGCTGGGAATGCCAAACACCAAGCGCACGAGACCGCCCGAGATGCCAAGGAAACCACCGAATCGTGGGTTGGTCGGGCCTTTGGCAAAATCGCAGAGTAATCTTTTTCTTATTTTGTTTTCAACTTTTAATTTCCTTCCTAATGCATTTTATTTAGCCAGATATACACAAATGAAAATTGTCACAAAATTTTAAGAAGAAAAATGAAACTCACTAGGATTTTATCTTTTACTTATTTTTAACTATTAAAAATAAAAAGAGCTCGCGAAAAATTCGAAAAAAATAAAAAGTCATTAACTAAAACGGAAATAGAGGGATTCGAACCCTCAGTACGAAAAACTCGGATAAGCAATCCGACGCTTTTCCACTCAGCTATCTCTCCTCCCAATTGGAGAGGGAAATGAACACTTTGAGAAAATACTGTTTCACTCTTTACATATAAGGTCATTGCTCATTTCGTGACGATAGGGTATCATTTTATTCATTTCCTTCATAATCATCTAAATATTATCTCCAGAAAAATTCATTTCATTTAGAGATCGTTTAATCATTCTCATTCTTATGAATTCAACAAGTTGACAGTTTATTATGAAGATATTAATTAGTACCGTAATGTTGATTTGACTCACACTTACTACAAATGAATAAACAATTGAATCCATTTTTCCATGAGATGATTCTTAGATGATGATAAATGAACAGTTTCTCTAATAACGTTTATACAATAATAATGTCGTTATTATTGAAGGATGAATGGCTCACTCACAAGTATTATCCATGAAGGAAATACTAATTAAAGTGATGTATGTTTAGTAGTGTTCTAGTTCTGCTCAGTTTTCTATGCTAATATAGTCTTACAAATTATTAGTCACTTCTCTTTTCTTTTTTTGTTGGTGATAGATGCTCATATTATTACTTTCGGCAAAACATGTAAACAATGTTTGATAATATTTTATACTACTTGAGCTACTTTTGCAAGCCACTGCATGCATTTTTGTGTGGTTATTTTCCCAAATTTATAGATATCTGGTGCAACCAGTGTTTAAAATATCGGTATTAGTGGAAATATATAGAAAATTTTGTGAAAATATCGATGGATATATCATATATCGATTGCCTTCAATGAAAATGATAGAAATTTGTTCAAAAACATGGAAATTTAAAATTATTTTTTAGGAAATGTCATATGAAACCACAACACACGTATGAATCAAGAATTAATGATTAGATATTGTGTAAACAATAAGTATGTGATATGTGAGAAGAAAAACTTCCTTCTAATGACAAGTAATAAGATAAAGCATTTCACTAGGAAGTATAAAATATACATAACTTAATTGAAATTTTCATCATGAAAGCAGTACAAGTTTTATCGAAGTAAACTAATACCATAAAGAAAGAATTGAAAAAATAAAGAATACATAGCCTCATGGATATTTCCTGCAAACTTTTTGCAAATTGTCTGAAAACACTAGATATTTTCTGAAAATATAAAAAATATCGAGGAAATCGACTGATTTCTAGAAATATCGCGGATATGAGGTGAAGTTTAGATATCAAGCATGTGCAGGATATTTCAAACATTGGGTGCAACAATATTTCATTTGTTTATATAGTTTTTATATATGCTGACTCATT
Organism: Cydonia oblonga; assembly: GCA_015708375.1. NCBI lineage: Eukaryota > Viridiplantae > Streptophyta > Magnoliopsida > Rosales > Rosaceae > Cydonia > Cydonia oblonga. The sequence continues at coordinate 3,654 of JADOBS010303277.1, forward strand.
TGGGACCTCGTCCATTTACAACAAGAAATTTCAAATTCAATGTTATGCATCAAATTAGTTGGTCACCAAAAGTCAGGATAATAAATATCTTATGGTTTATTTTTCACAGTAGATTAGGAAAAGACTCGCAGAATTTTAAGTTTTATACAAAACTACCGTAACAGCTCAATTGATTTGTGAAATTCTTTTGGTGCCATTCCCTTATACAAATTCAGCTTTTACTTCTTTTTTTCTATAGGACTGATCTGTTTGAAGGGTTTTTAAAGTGTAATGTTATCAAACGCCCTTGTTTTAATAGCGCTGTTCACATATGGTGACTTATGTAGATCCGAGAATTTACTTAACCTCAATTGCATGAGGTTGGTCAATCAGTCCGTTTTGATGGTTATTAGGAAGTGTTATTTTGGGTCAACTATTAGGCTGAGTTTTAAGTATTTATACAAGGCGAAATGTCTAGATTTAGGCCAAGTGTATAATAGACCAGGTATATTGATCTATTGGGCCTCTTTGCTAACAGCTCAAGCTCTGAGCTTTTAGGTTCGATGCTCTATATATAGCATGCTGCGTACATGTGTGAATACTTGTTGATTATTGATAAGTTGTGTTATATGGTGCTGTTCAGGGGGCTTGGATTTAGCCAAGGTAATGCAAAAGATACAGCTAACAATGTGATGGAGAAATCTGGGGATGCAACATCTACGGCCACAGATAGATTAAGAACAAGCACATTTGGAACACGTAATTATCAATTTACCATATTGGTTTCTCAGATGAAGTACTTAACTAGTCAATAAATAGTTCTTCAAACAAGTCATGCTTCTGGGTTTTACTTTCTGTTCTCCCTAAATGGATCATCATACTGTTCCCTGATTTTGCAAATGGCAGCGGATGCAGGAAAGTCTGTTCATGACAGCTTTGATTCATCTATAAGAATGCCTACCGATAAGGTTGACAATGCCAAAGAGATGGTGAGAGGAGCAATGGATTCAGGAATGGAGGGAGTAGCAAATGCCTATGGTGAAGCAAAAGATACAATGAATAAGGCTGTGGGTGCCGCTTCTGATAAGGCTCGGGAAGCAGTGGAGTATGGAAAAGAAACAGCTGTCAATGCATATAATACTGATAAAGTTGACAATGCCAAAGAGACCGTAAGAGGGGCAGTAGGATGTGGAATGGACAGAGCAGCGAATGCCTATGGTGATGCAAAAAATACAATGAATAGCGCTATGGGTGTGGTTTCTGATAAGGCTAATAATGCAATGGAGTATGGAAAAGAAAGAGCCGCCGATGCATATAATACCAATAGAGTTGAGAATGCTAAAGAGACAGTGAAAGGGGCATTAGGTTCGGGAATGGACAAAGCCACAAATGCCTATGCAGAAGCAAAGAATACAATGAATAGGGCTATGGACACGGCTTCTGATAAGGCTAATGGTGCAGTGGAGTATGGAAAAGAAACAGCTTCCAATGCATATAGTAGTGATAGACTCGATAATGCCAAAGAGATGGTGAAAGGGGCAATGGGTTCCAGGATGGACAGAGCAGTGAATGCCTACGATGAAGCAAAGAATACAGTGAATCAGGCAATGGATACAGCGTCTGACAAGACTAATGATGCAATGGAATATGGTAAAGAAAGAACTGCCAATACATATGATGCAGCCAAAGAGACGATGAACATGGCCTCAGATAAGGCCTATGATGCCAAAGAAAAGGTGACGGGAGGAGTTGATTATGGAAGGGAAAGAGCAGTGAATTCTTATGATGAAGCGAAACAAAAGGTTGGGGAGTCATACGCGTCTGCTAAGGATAGTATGACTTCACATGCCAAGGATAACTATGAGGCTGCCAAGGGAGGAATCGATTATGGAAGGGAAAGAGCAGCGGATGCATATGATGAAGCCCAACAAAAGGTTGGGGAATCGTACGTGTCTGCCAAGGATAGTATGACTTCAAGTGCAAGGCAGAACTATGAGGCTGCAAAGGAGACCGCCTCGCAAGCTGCTGGTGATCTTGGGGATACGATGAGGAATGCAGGTTCGGGGCAGTAAGGAATTAATTAATTTTCCGCTGGCTGATTCCATGAAGCCATCTCTGATCAATACATATGTTTTTTCTTAGTAGCTAGGAAAATGATGGGAGTTTTGTGGTGAGTTATATATGTTTCTTGTTTTCTCATACTCTGCCTTTTAGAGTACGTGTATTATTCTAAAATCAATTTTGAACCTGTATGCATCCGAGGAACTTGAGTTTTGTGTCTTTATATATAATGTAGATTCTCTTATTAACATGCAAGGTCATTTGTCTCCTCAATTTTCTCCTCTATGTAGGATTTATAACAAGATAGGTTCTTTGAAGTCTCGAGTCTAAGTGGCTAGATCAGTGTCTTCCCATCTGTCTCCGGTTTAAGTTTGAATTTCTTTTCACGTAGTTAGTGACTTGGAATGTATATAAAATAGGAATTAATATATTTTATAATATATACGTAGTTAGTGACTTGGAATGAATGTATTTTATGGTAGACAAGCATCTGTATATTTGCGTACAGCAACATTAAATAACATGGGGCATAGTATGTATATTTTTTTTCCCCAATATATATCGCCTCCCTATACTCCCTAGTAAGTCTTCGTCTCTCTGATTCATGCATGTGCTAGCTTTCCTTGTTTGTCTTCCATATTATTATAGTGCTGATATTCTGGATAAGGTAGAGGGGGGAGTTTCATGACTTCAGATAGTAAAATAAAAAGAAAACTAATGAAAATGGCTTGAAACTGAGTTTTAATGATAAAGACAAAATAAAGGGTAGAGTGAATAGTACCATGATTGACTTTTTAGTATAAAAATATGGTTTTCCCTTAAAATTCCCTAAAATAAATACTCTTAATGATGAGCTACAAGTCTTTTACACTCAGAACACTCAAAGAAATTTTGACCAGGGCTTTCTAGGAAGGTTTTTAAGTATATAAATTCCTAGTGTAACTAAGTGATGTATTATAATACGAAATGGACAACTGGTTAATTAGTATATCTTTGGTTGCAAACTTGCGGTCGATAAATAGGAAAGATATTAGGGAGATGTGTTGCCATGTGATAAATAAAGATACTAGCTGTGGAGATGTGTGACCATATGATACGAAAAATACCAAGGGGATCAGAATTTTTGTACTGCAATTCTAATTAAGCTTCTGAAAAAATAATATGAATATATCCAAAATTGAGTTTGTAATATCAATACAATTTATGCTGGATATTAATCTTTGCCTAGCACTAGATGTAATCGTTTCAAGAAACCCCTTCCTTCTCTCCATGTCATTTGATCTTTCACCATGTTTGATAATAATTTGAGAGATTTAAGGGCTTGTGTTTGATAATCAATTCGTTTATAATTTTTAGTTTTTATTTTTATTTTTGTGCTATAGATGAAGAAGTACATGAAAAATGAGCGATACACATAGAAGTACATGAGAAAAAAATGAGTGATACACGTAAGTAGATGAAAGATGGCTGAATAGAGATGTAGAAGAAATTTACGGGAAGACAAACAAAATGAAAGCTAAAAGCAAAAAAAGACTATTTGAAATTGTTTTCACTTTCAAGATTTTGTTATCATTCATTTTTTATTTATTCTCCTCTCTTCTATCACCCTTGTTTTCTCGTATCTCAGACGCAAAAGTGAAAACCAAAATAAAGAAACGCAGTAGTTATCAAACAAGACTTGATTTAGCATGTAATTAAGTGAGGCGTGAGGATATTAGCACCACGACAAAAAACTGGTTTCTCGTTCCTCTTTTCCTTTCCTTTTTTCTTCCTTTTACAGCTTACCCTAGTGAAAAGCTTAAGCTATTGATGAGAATAAAAAAGAAAAGTTGCATGCGAGAGCATTTCTAAGCACAAGTAAATTCGTTGGTATTATTTACAATGTTTCTGAAAGCAACCAAACAGAAAATCCAACAAGATAAATTAAGAAAAAAATAAATGAGAAGTAATTAATATCTACCTCCTCAATATCTCTAGTATATAATATATGCACATAAATAATAATATTTCTGATCTAATTACTCGCTAAATTTATCTATTAATTTCCCAGTTACAAATCAATCAATTGTATCTCAAGGACTTCTTTCTAATTAAACATCAATTAATTGTGAAGTTTTAATTGGCTTACATTTGCTTCTTCTTCATGGCTTGTTTGTTATTGTGCATCCATACCTTGAACACCTGCCTCTTTATACCCACTTCAGAACACAACTTCTCCACCTCTTGCTCATCATGTTTCTGGATCCTCCACCCCAACTTCTCCGCCACCTCCGTCATCTTCTCCTTCTGCTCTTGACTGAACTTCGTCCTAAATCGCTTCTTCGAACCTTGTGCATCCGCCACATAATTTGCACCGCGAAACAGATTATTATTCATGTTGAGATCCTCGCTCGAGGACTCAGCAGCCACCCCACCACTGCTGCCAAAAGTCATCATCATCGCCCCCCTAGCCGCTGAATGATGAACAGGAAGCGATGGTGGGGGGGAGATTACCACCGGCAATCTTGTAATCGCCGAGTCTCTACGGCTGTTGTGTTGTTGGTTTATGACATAGTAATTATTTGATACATGTTCGCCATCGATCTCTTTTCTGTGAAAATTTCTATGACACTCGCAAGCTGCGCATTTTAGGGATCCCGGAGTGTCCTCATCTCCACCCGGCATGAACTCTCCGCATCCATCGAGCACGTGGCCGCCGCTGCTGGCGGCGTGGTTTTTCAAACACTTCCTATACCTAACTCTTGATGCTGCTGCACTTGGCGGCGGTTGCGGTGGAGCTGGTGGAGCTGGTGGTGCTTTGAAATTTGATCCGCTAGCAATTGTTGTTGCAGCACTTGGGGTGACAATAACTGGAGTTGGAGTTGGATCTGGAGTTGGGTCAGGATCTCTTCTTGATCTGTCTAGGGTTTGATGAAGTGGGTGGGTGAAGAGTGTGGTGTTGTTACCATGATTGCCCGCTAAGGGAAAATCCGGAGAAGAAGAAAGCTTGGAGGAAGAAGAATCCCTATGGGAAGGAGGAGTATAGGTAAGAGTGCTTGGCATCCTCCCTATTATTACCTTATCTTGCCCTCTCAGTTCCATTAAAATCTGATGTCTTATGTGTAACTATTATTATACTTGGCCGTGCTCTCAGCATCCGTAGAATTTTCCTAAAAATAAATGAGTAGTGCGTTTACATTACCTATCTTCGTGATCTCATTTATGATTTTCTCATAATTTATGGATTTTTTGTAATTTTCTCAACTCTAATTCATACTATAGTACCCAGCTAATGTAAGAGCAAAACTTAATCAAAGATATAATCACTAACTTAATATTATTATTCTTCTTTATTTTTTATTTGTATTTCTGATTTTGACATTTTTGGGTGCTAAATCCACCAACCCATCTCACTAAATTTCAACCCTATTTCCAAAGAGGTAAGAGGGTGGGTGAGAGAGATATATTGATGAATTAGATGAATTAAAAGATTGAAAAACTCACATAATTAACATAAGAGCTCAAAAAAAAAAAAAAAAAATAAAGATAAATCTTGGAACTTAAACGGGAAAAGAAACTAGAGGGGGGCCTACTGGATTAGAGCTAAAATTAACCTGACCTCTTATAAATTACACTGTAAAAATTGGAGAAAGATCGTTGAAGTTGCACCACCATTATTGAAAGCAGGTTTTATTAGCTGGTTCTGGACTTTGATTAAGGAGAGTATAAACCTCATTAAGCTAAAGCTAATTACTGTTTGATTAATATCTCAGAGAGAGAGAGGGGGAGAGAGAGAGAGAGAGAGAGAGGGAGAGAAAGAGAGAGATAGAGAAAGTGAGAAAGTGGTTTGTGTTTCCTACCACCCATCCAACCCCATAAAATCTAGTTGAGAAACAAGAACAGCTGGTTTGGTTTGTACTCAAAATGAGTGATGAATACACCCTGTGAGAGAGAGAGAGAGAGTACTTCTTTTGCAGAAGAGCAGACAAGCTCACGTTAGTCCTCTCCCACAGCCTGAACCCTGGTCCAGTTCCTAATTATTGCTCTCTGAACCCCTAAACCACAACCAAATTAATGTGTTTTATGTGTAAGAGAGAGAGGATGAAAGGAGGGAGAAAAGAAATGTCAGACTTGACGTTACACTGTTTGCCTGGAATCTTCCTGCAACCTGAAGTTCTCAGCTTAAAGCCTCAAAAACTGTTTGAGATTTGATTAGCAGTCGTAAAACCCAATTAGACAGGCTCTAAAACAAGGGTTTTAGCCAAAATGGTAACGATAGTATAAAAGGGTTTTGCTAGAGATTATTGAAAAACAGAAAAAAAATAAAAGTTTGTATGTGAAGTGGTTAAGACTCTCCGTACATTGTATTATGTCAAAATCATTTCTTTTTACAGTCAAAGTTTTGTAATAATCACTTATATGCGTGTTATTAGTTTTAACCGAAGTATTTCTATATTTCAATTAACAGTTGAGAATCGCCCTTATTACAAAAACTATACATAATAAATTTTCCAAAGAGAAAATGGAAAATTAATGAAAATAACTTAAAAATTTTGAGTTTTAACGATAAAGACAAAATAAAGGATAAAGTGAATGGATTTGGATCCTTTCCTGAGCTCAGCCTGTTGAGCCTCCTAAGAAAATCACAAGGGCCGTTAGATTTTGATCTAACGATTACAAACAGATGGTCCTTCTAAAGTTATAATAATTATAACCGTTTGATCAAAATCCAAATGCCCGTATGATTTGCTCAAGAGGCTTAGCAAGCTCAAAAGAGGATCCAAAACCAAAATGAATAGTACAATGATTGAAATTTTAGTATAAAAATATAATTTTTCGTTAAAATAAATAATAACAAAAATTTTTCGTTAAAGTTCCCAAAAGAAAATTAGAGGTAGATTTTCTTTTGATCTTCTTTTTTGTTAGTTTTCTTTTGCGGGTGGGTGTGAAGGGGACTAAAGTGAGAGCAATGGTATGCTGATCCGCATAACAGCATTTATTTTGTTTTGTTAGTGAGTGTGTGTCAGAGGTTGTCTCAATCGACCATGTCATTCTAACAAAAGATTGATACCCTCTTGTATTTTCATAGTCGAGTCATTCCACTTTACATGATTTTACCTAGCCTTACATGATTTCTAAGAGAGACCTAATGAGTCCTATCGAATCTCTTCGCTTAATCGTCTATGCGATAATTTGCAAGTTATCGATAATAAAACAAGGTAAAAAGATCATAACAGTTTCTAAACACATTAGCTATTACATGGCATTGTAATCTGTACGTATATTATCCTATAAGTGTTTGGCAAATATTGATTGGTCCATATGTCGACAACGTAAATTTTAAGTAATAATTGTCTAACATGCTATTACCATACTTTCTTTTTCAATCACATGGAAGAAAAAGCCAAAGAACTAATTAAGCAACAGTTATCCCGTAAAGTTGTTAAAACAGCTTCCTAGTTATTGTCTAACTATTAAGTCAAACATTATATTCCACCATAACAATCCACAATCCTGTTCACCGTTTATACATCATCTAGCTACTACATAATGTTGTTAGAAGATAAGACAAAACATTTAACGCCTGAAGAGAAAGCCTTAATTCGGAAATTATCACTACAACTAATTAATCCAATAGTTTCTTAAATTGTATAACTACCATGTTAGTTAATTAATCAATTGACTATTTCCGTAGTTATCTGTATCTATCTTACAATCTTGTTAGGTTTCCACACTTAAGAAGGCTTGAGATGTATATATTAAAACTTAAAATCAACTAACAAAATAAATAAATAAAAAATCCTGTCGAACTTCAATTTGGGATTATTTTTTTGTTAAATTTATGTGGCACTTAGCACATACACTTCATTAAAAATGATAATACATTACTAAAGCTACTCATCCAATTTTAAATATCCCTTTGAGAACAGTATTCAAAGTCTCTAGCTAACAGCTGCCCCAGTTGTTTTCTATTCAACATCTGTGACTTAAAAATAAATTAAAAAATCTTCTGGATATGTATATCATATGAATGAATTATCAAGCATCTAATCTAATCAAGTGTTTGTTTTTTATTTGACAAGTATACAATTTAGGAAACAAGAAACCCTCTCTGCCATCTGCATTGCTATATTTGAACAACTAACGGGTTTAGGGTTTTGGGTTTAGTTTTATATTGGAAGAATATTTCTTTGGTCTGTCTAAATCATTATTTTAAGCAACCATCTTTGGTCTGCTTGAGGGGTCAATTTCCAAGTAGTTAAGCCTCGTAAATTAACAAAAGGGAATAAGATCTATGATTAAACTAATCAAACCAGTTTTTCTTTCCTAATCAGTGCATGCACGAGTAAACTGATAGGGCTTAGGAGACGGGGCAGAAGCTAGGCCAGGTGTCAATATTTTATTTGTTCCTTTCCTGTCTATCTCTCCCACTTACTTTTTGTTTATTCAATCTGGTACCTCACAGGTGAGGAGCCAAGGTTGAGCGAGGTTTTGAGATTCATAAACTCAACTCAGTTGCTTATGGAACTCAAAGAGAAACAATGCTATGAGAGTGAGAGTCAAAATTCTACATAGCATGGTTTCTTACTAATTTGAAGGCTCTGAGTGTAGTTCTACATAGCAATGTTGGTCATGTACGCGTGTCTATGTTGATTCCAATCGTTGATGCTTGTGAAGTCTATGATATACATGTATTAACAATCCATAACAACTTTCGCATGAGCGACTGACCGTATATCCTCCTATAACCCTATGAAATTCAAATGATTACAATGCTTTATGGTTATTGGTCTATTTTGATTTTTGTAATTTTTGCTTTAAGGTTTTGGAAGGTGAGGCCAAGGAGGGTCCTATGCAATTTGGACAGACATGGGACACCAAAGGTGCCAAGAATAAAGATAGCAAATTGTACGGATGGGGACTTTTTTGCGAGCTCAAGAAATTTGTAGGATCTAGGTAAAGTGGTCGACACAAGCAAATATGTAATACTACGTAGTGTTATTCACACTTATTTTTAAGTCTCACATCATTATTAATTTTTTATCATGATCTTCTTCAATTCATTCGATCCATAATCAAAAATTGAAAAAGATGTGTGAGAAGTAAAAATATATATGTGAAAAACAAAACCTAACAATATTAAATATACAAATTTTAATTAGTCATGTCAACTTCGCGCATGCATGTTTTATCGTGCGAGAGTAGTTCTGAACAAGAACTTAGGTGGAACACGACTTCATCGTCACCGTGACATTCAGAGTTACTAGTATCAGTAACCTTGTATTGTGTCTATAATTGTGGCTCAGAATGGTAGTATTAAATCCTGAAGCCTATTTTATAATTTTCAAGACTTTTTTTTATAAATATAATATTTCTTTATAATTGTTTTGTTATTGATGATTAAGCGGCTGATAATCTACTTATCCAACAAAAGGTGATGACTGGTGTGTCCGTAGCCCACCAATCACCTTCACTCACCTATTTGTTTTTTTCTTATTTCATTCATTTTAACAAGGCACTATATTGGTCAACTATATGCTCATTAGCCTTCCCTAATTTGCAGTGGTGCTATTCCAGTACTTCTGCACTTTCTCATTAGTCAATACCCTAATTTACACCTAAACCAATAACCCTGCATTTCTTTAATTTAATTTTATTCTTTTAACAAGATTGTCGTTGTAATATTTCCATGTAAGAACAGCCAACTCATATACAAAATAACTTACCTGTGACGGATTTCATATCTATTATATTTTTGCTCTCTCATCACTTAACTCCATAATAAAACAAGCAAACAAAAAATGGCATCTTCTTGTAAGAATTATGATATGTGGAAGGCTCTATTATTTTGAACGGAAACAAGAAAAGAAAAAGAGGTAAAGAAATTCATCAAATATACCCTTAGTTAACGGTTTATTTGAATGGAACTTACCAAAGTGATGATTATTTACTACTACTGTGATTTTGTCTCGTCAAAATATCAAGGCAAAACAGGTTTAGGTTTTCAAATGGTGTTGGGAAATGACAAAAGAAATGTGCACATGTTATTTCCCATAAGAATTAGGAAATAGGTTTCTTTTTGAAATCCCAATCAGTTTAGGATTAGGAAATAAGTTAGTTTTCCCTACTCAAAGGATTTAAGAGTCCTGTATGACATGTAATCATCGTCTATTTACTATAAATATGCTTGTTTGGTGCTGATTATTAACTTGAACAACAAAGAAAATACAAGGGTAGAGAGCTAAGAGTGATAGAGAGAACTAAAGCAAGGTTTTGGGTCTTGGCATAAGGGTTTTCAATAATTTCTTGTATCCGAGTTGTTATTCTTTATAGTGTGACCTCGCTAAATTCTTTGTGTTTCTGTGTAGCATGTTTACTTTATTATTCATATATTCGCATAACATCATCATATGAGTTTGCATAACACCGGAGACTATCGATAAACAAGATCAATTAGGGAGAATTAAATTCAACAACCACTGCAATAGCTATTCACTTGTCATGTCAATTGTCATGTGTCCCTATGTGGGATTAGTAAAGTAACCTATAGTTGAATATTGACTTGTGTGCTTAAACACGTTTTGAAACCACCATACACATCTTACATGGAGCAATCACAATTATAATTATAACTATATATGAGTAGTTATATATGTGTGTGTGCGTGTGTGTATTTGCTGAACAATTTTCTGAAGAGTAACGCTACACTTATTATCTATTTGTGTCATCTTTCTAATATATGTAGAACCCACTAACACATATGAATCATATTTTTATTAGAGAAAGATGATACAAATATATAGTAAAAGTAATATTTTTGTTGTTGGATGGATAATTTGGGCATATAAATTGTCACCATATGATGTTTCTTCTCTCTCTCTATTATTAGGAACGCTTATCTTTGGCTTCGTACACTTTCAATTTTCCTTTTTCCTTTACTGAAAAAAAAAAATTACAATTCTTGCACAATTTTATTCATATGCATGCATTACAAGTTTGTGAAGAAAAACAAGCATCATGACTGTGTACGTGCTCAAGAGGTACTTAAACACAAACATATTATACATATACGTTCGATAACAATATCTTAGTAGTTAGTTTGGACTGTGTTGGATCAAATCCACTAGTCAAAATATGTAACGACACTGAGTAGTTGTAGGTACTCAAGAAACGGGGAAAACCGAACCAGTTGGAGCGCTTTGCTTCGGCTTTGACACTAAAAATATTTGGCTGAAACAACCAGACCGTAATTTGTTTGATTTGGTTAGCTGTCTATGTAGTGGCACTCAAATACACTTGATCCTAGTCAATTCAATACTCAAAAAGATTAAGAGCACTATCAACCATCAAAGGCAAGCTACGGAGTCCTTTATATGGGAAATGGACAGTGCAAGAAACAACTTCAAACAAAGCTTAATGTACCAATTGAATACAAAAGATCGACAGAGTCCTTTATTCACCTTAACCAAGCATGCTACTGCAGCAAAGGGATGATGCTAACATACAGTGACTACGTATCTTAACTGAATAAGTTTATACTGTATAGACTAGGTCACCAACGCTTCAAGTACTAGCAAATTTTCATAAGTAATCTAAACTGAATATCTAGTTTGTTCGGCATCATTCAAAATTGCATGTACATGAGAACACATAAAACATATACATGGTACGGAATACCTTTTTATTGGAGAACACCATCTCTGAGCATAACTAAAGGTCATTTCCCCTTGTTGGCCATATGATTGAGATGGTAGCATGAGAACTTAAGATCGGCACGGCAGCATAAACATAGCCATAATCCACAAGTGGTGTTTCATTTATGATGCTAATAAATCCCAATCAAATCATCAGTCGTCACTCGTCATTCAATTATCAAACATGACATCACACCTCCAAGTGATGCTACATTTGGACAACTTCCAAAGAGAACTAAATCTTCCATCTCAATCTTTCACAAGCAAATACTGAAACGTCACCTTTCATTACACAACCAACAGATTGCAGAGCAACATGATTTCAAGTTTCAGACTTTCAGTCCAAGAAACCAGTGAACTAGAACAGAAATTCAATCCTACAACAAATATACACAAACTACAAAGTGATTCAATAACAATGCAATAGATTACGAAATTCAGAGGAAAAGGGCGATTACCCGGAATTCGAAAACCATATGAGCAAAGCCTCCTCAATTGCTGCTGCAAGACCCCCTTGGCCTCCATGTACCTCCACATGTACCAAGACCCAACAGACCTATAAGGTTTCCATTTCTCACACAGCTCCTCCATCCCCAACGGTTTCGGCAACTCCTTCAACCCATACAACAACGTCACTCCTTTCCTCACGCCGAGATCGCCGACCGGCAGCACGACCGACCAAACCCCAATTACCTTTACCGGAGTCGGCATTGCGAGCAGAGCCTCATCGTCCATTTCGAGAATCGACGAATCGGACAAAGTCCCATCCCTGTACTTCTCGGCCAGGTCGTGAAGATACGAAGCTTTTCGGCCCGAGAAGCCGATTGTCCGGAGCTTCTGGGCCGAGAGCGACAAAACGACGTCGGCGACCACCGAGGCCTCGCCGCAGAGTGAAACGAACAGCATGTAGAACGATTGAGCGGCTTTGGTGACGAGCTGCTGGTAAATAATGCTTCTTGCGAGGGATATGAATGGTGGACGGTTGGGATCGAAGGACGGCGGGGTATAGAGTCGATCCGGGCCGTTAAAAGCGGGTCGGAGCTCCGTAAGTGTTGAAGAGCGAGGTTGATTTCGGATTGGGAAGTTAGTGGGATTAGGATTTGGGGAGCGCGGGGGATGAGGAGGAGGAGGAGGAGGGAGAGGGCTTGGCGGCGGCGGGGGTCTTGGAGATTTTTATGATTTTGCGGGGCCGGAATGGGATTTTGGAGGAGATGGAGGGGTTTTGGGAAACTTGCGTTTGTATTTGAGGTTTTGATCGCTTAGCTATTACGGCGGCGATGATGGCGGTGCCGGTGAATCGGTGACGCTCTGCGCAGCTGTTCTAAGAAACGACTTTAGCAAAGACCTGTGTTTCGTAACCGCGTGTTGGCGGGTAAGTGTAGGGCCCCTGGTCCATTTGATATATTGGGCTTTTCTGTCCAATAAGCTTTGACCCGGTCTAGGCCTGCTATTATAAAGTAAATTAGGAATTTTGAAAGTTGTACTAGGGCTGGGCACGAGTTAGGCCGGGTCCAATTTTGAAAGGACCGGACCTGGATTTAAAAGAGACAGGTCAGGTCAGGTTGGGGACAACATTTTCTAATATAGAAATCTGACCTAATCCGGCCTAATTAAAACGAGTCGCTTTGGACTGGGTCTACGGGTCCTTTGGTTTTTTTTATCACACAAAAAAAAAAAAACATAAAATTTCCACAGATTCACTACCAGTGCAGTGTGCAGATTTTACATTTTTCCCAATGTAATTGCAGAAAAATGAAGCGTCACATCGAACTCCCATTTCCACATGCATAGAAAAAGAATACGAGAATCCTAATTTCAAAAGGATAATACAGAAATCTAAGGCACCTACGCATTTCCACTTTCATTTAACACTTCCAAATACCAAGATTAAAATAAAATAACAAAATCACAAACAATAGAAAATTGCAAAGTTGAAATATTTACTCAATGAAATTAACCAAAGAAAGAAATTCAAAATTTCATATCCAAAAAACCAAACCAACACAGTAACAAACTAATTAACCTTGCAGAAAAGCACAAAAACCTTAATTAGAGCATATTCCTCAACTGGGTAGCCGTCTTCATTCGGCATACAGCCTAAATAAACCGATAACAGTTCAATTTTCTGAGAAAAAGGCTTACGGTAGCCGGCCAAGTAAAAGAATCTAGGTTGGTAGCGGTGTCATCGACAACAGTGATAGGGTGATGGTGGTCGCGACGACGGTGGTGTTGT
>JADOBS010303278.1:0-17610 GCA_015708375.1 Cydonia oblonga
ATGTGAGCAAGTGGCATTGTCTTGGATGGTTAAGATGCGATCATAGGCTCTCTCTCTCTCTCTCTCTCTCTCTCTCTCTCTCTCTCTCTTGTGTTTAAGGAAATCTTTCGTCGAATTGTGAATCAGGAGACATTCAAAGGAGCTATCTGCTCCAATAAGAATTTCAACGTGAAGGACAAGCAAAGGTCAGTGAAACTTCAAAATTTACCCCTGTTAATTTGAATACATGAGGATGGAGGATAATGAATCACTATATGATTACTTAACTAGACTATTCGAATTGCTAAATCAAATGAAATCTATGGTGAGAATCTAACTCATCCGAGAGAGGTGCAAAAAAAATTTATTAGTCTATCTAAGGTGTATGACCTAATCTGTGTAGTAATTGCAAGAACTTCTGATTTAAATACTATCATTGTACAAGAGGTAGTTGAATCACTAAAGAGTTATGACCATCAGCTAAATAGACATGTAGAAGATGCTATGAACTTTGAAAAACTTTTGCAAGCATGAGCACTACTCCAAAAGCTTAGAACAAGCCCTTTGTTCATGGAGTTGCTAGCCAAGCAAAGAAGAATTGGAAATCAAAATACAAAAAGTGGGAAACCAAACTCAGCCAAATGAGAGGGAAGATAGAGGTATGAATTTGGATAAACCAAAGTGTATCATCTGTGACAATGCTTACTATGGGGAGCCTTGGTTCAACGAAAAGGTTAAATGTCGCCACTATGATAAGTTTGGGCGTATGATGAGAGACAACCATCAACCAAAGAAGGGTCAAATGGAAAATTACGCAAACCAAGTCCAAGATTCTACAATGATGTTTTATTCTTGTTGCAAAAATATTGTGGAGTTTGGTACCTTTAAGTAGTTGCAGTAACCACATGACTAGTAATGGGTCTCTCCTTATTAATATTGACAGAAGTGTGAGGTGCAAAGTAAAAATGGGCACTGGTGATTTTGTGAAATCAATTAGCCGAGGAACTTTGATTGTAGAAACCAAGATTGGTTACTCTTTGGTGGTTTCATGGCTTTCATATTTGGAGATAGAAATTTACATCTTTCCTATTGGGGTAGAATAAAAATATACATCTCCCATAAATGTAAAATGAGATGTAAATCTGGCTTTACATCTTAAATTTGTATATCTTCATTAGAGATGTTGTTTTAAATGTGTACTAATTACCAAGTCTTTGAATCACCATTTGAGATTTAAAGTTTATACTTTAGTTAATGACGATACACCTATTACAATATATACAGTTATTAATTGATTTAGTCATAGACTGAGGCAAAAGACACGGACCTCAGACAATCAAATTAGGTTCATGATAGGGGCGCTCAATCATGGAGATAATCTATCACTTACAAAGATCGATGGAATGATATAGAGATATGAGAAAGAATTACAAAGATCGATGGAATGATATAGAGATATGAGAAAGAATTTTTACATGGTCTTTATTGATTTAGAAAAAGCGTATGAATAGGTCCCGAGAGATTCTTTGAAGGATTCTAGAAAAGAAAGAAGTATGAGTAGCTTATATCCAAGCAATAAAAAAATATGTATAATGGAGCAAGGGTTGTAATAAGAACTCTTGAAGGACCAATAGTTTTCTCATCTTTAAGTACCTTTTTGCATTGGTACTAGATGAGTTAACAGGACATATTCAAGATGATATCCCCTTGTATATGATTTTCACAGATGATATAGTGTTGATAGAGGAAACTCATAATAGAGTAAATGCAAAACTTAACCTTTGGCAGGAAGTGTTAGAATCAAAAGTTCTTGGCCTAAGTAGGTGAAAAACATAATATATAGAGTGCAAATTCAGTGGGAACATGTGTTCAAATAAGATAGGGGTGAAAATTGGAGATCAGGAAGTACCAAAGGGTGAGCGGTTTCGCTATCTTGGATATATCTTGAAAATAAATGGAAAATTGGATATAGATCTTAACCATAAAATACAAGTTAGATGGATGAAATGGAAGAGTGCATATGCCACTAAAGCTCAAGAGAATTTTTTTTAGACAACAAAGGGCCAACAATGTTTTATGGCACGAAATGTTGGGCAGTCAAACATCAACATGTGCAAAATGAATGTAGCAGAGATGAGATTGCTTCGTTGGACGTGTGGACACACGATAAAGAAACGAGGATATCCGTGGTAAAGTAGAAGTAGCCGCAATTGTAGATAAGATGAGAGAAAATCAGTTAAGGTGATTTGGACATGTAAACTGAAGACGTACAGATCCTCTAGTTAGAAGATGCGATTATGAGACAGAGACTCAAGGAAAAAAGGGTAGAGAAAGATCTAGTAAGACTTGAAAATAGACTCTAAATAAAGACATGGAGTACTTGGAGCTAACAGAAGACTTGATACAAAATCAAGCACAATAGCATTCAAGGATTCATAAAACCGACTCTACTTAATAGGATAATACGTTGTTGTCGTTGTTGTTGTATACTTATCTCTCAAATGTTGAAATTAGCTCCATTTTTTAATCTGCCTATTTCATTAATCAATGAGACTCATACAATATATCTTCTTGTGCAATCAAGCTACACATATTTATTTTACTTCGGAAAAGGAAGCGATTTCTACACACAACTTTTTTTATCTCATGTCATCCACACTTATTTATGTTTGTCATTCTAAATTATATAAATTAAAAGAGAATCAAATGACAAAAATAAACAGATGTGTGGGTAAATAATTTTTCTTTCATGATACATACTACTGAGTGATCCGAAAAATTAACTGCTTAAATCTTATATTAAGGATCTAATGGATCTTTTCAACAATTAAATAATAAAAGAGGTGTACGTAATCAATTCCGTTTTACAGTATACAAAAATGGAAATGAGAGTAAACAGAGAATAATGGAAGGTAAGAAACTGAATCTCCGAAGTTCTTTGTGCAGTGCGCGTAGGGAGAAGAGAACCAACTAAACAATCAGAGAAAAGCAAAGAAAGGAGACTGCGAGTGATCCGAAACAGTACCTACTGTGCCCATTACACCACAGCCTGTAACAACTCTTGCAAACCTCTTAAGAAGCCGACAATTGAACATAATTCCAAGCACCCCATGTGAGTGAGACCATTGTCCTCCCTTTTTAGTCTCAGTTTTCACTGCGGTATCCATCTGCTTTCTGCTTTCTGCTGCTCTCTCACTTTCACTGCTCCTATTTGTTGCCACTTTCCCGAGAAAATTCCAGCTTAAATTTTCTGGGATTTCTTCAAAATCATGTGGGATTCTGAGACTGAGTCGGTTGGAGGAAGAGATTATGGGAATGGAGTTCTGAGTTCAACCAAGCAGAGTGTTAAGACTGATGGCTTTGAGCTCAAAGGCAACTCTTGGTATGTACTATGAACTATCAAATTATTACATTAATTAATTAAAGTCTGATTAAACGAGATGTTAATCGTCCATCATGCATGCTTTGTTTTGCATATCTTTGATAGGATATCAATTAGCAAAGTTGATTAAATCATTTAGTGGGTTGGTTTGTTTGTTTAAATTAATAGGTATGTTGCAACTGATATCCCAAGTGACCTGCTGGTTCAAGTTGGGGATGTCAATTTTCACTTGCACAAGGTAAAGTATGCTAATTCTATTGCACAGATGCTTAAAACTTCACTTCATTCAAACCCCTGAATTCTTTCTCGTCTAATAATTTTGTTACTGGTAAATATTGAGGCAATGAAATTTTGTGTCTGTGTTGTCCAAGTATCCCCTGCTTTCTAGGAGTGGAAAGATCAACAGAGTTATGTATGAATTACGCGACCCGGACTTGAGTAACATGGTTTTGGATGATGTTCCTGGTGGACCGGAGGCCTTCGAGCTAGCTGCGAAATTCTGCTATGGAATTGCAGTTGACCTAACAGCAGCAAATATTTCAGGCCTGAGATGTGCTGCAGAGTACCTTGAAATGACAGAGGACTTGGAAGAAGGCAACCTTATTTTCAAAACCGAGGCATTTCTTAGCTATGTGGTTTTATCCTCGTGGAGAGACTCCATTGTTGTGTTGAAGAGCTGTGAGAAGCTGTCACCGTGGGCAGAAAACCTTCAAATTGTCCGAAGATGCAGCGAGTCTATTGCCTGGAAAGCTTGTGCCAATCCGAAAGGGATAAGATGGGCATACACCGGAAAGCCAACAAAAGTTTCTAGCCCAAACTGGGGTGACATGAAGGACTCAAGTCCAAGTAGAAGCCAGCAGGTCCCTCCCGATTGGTGGTTTGAAGATGTTTCAATTCTTAGGATTGATCACTTTGTCAGGGTTATCACCGCAATTAAGGTAAAGGGGATGAGATTTGAACTGGTTGGAGCTTCAATTATGCACTACGCATCTAAGTGGCTTCCAGGTTTGATCAACGAAGGCACGGGTGCTGCAGATGAAGGAAGCAACAGCAGCAATAGTACAAGTAATAGTGGCAGTAGTTGGAAAGGTGGACTTCATATGATTGTGGCAGGAAATAAAGATGAGCCTGCAAATGTTCAGGCCAAAAATCAACGGATGATCATTGAGAGCCTTATCAGCATAATTCCACCACAGAAGGATAGTGTCTCGTGCAGCTTCCTGCTTCGGCTTTTGAGAATGGCAAACATGTTGAAAGTAGCACCTGCTTTGGTTACTGAGTTGGAAAAACGGGTGGGAATGCAGTTCGAACAGGCTACATTGGCGGATCTTCTTATTCCTTCGTACAATAAATGTGAAACTATGCACGATGTGGATCTTGTTCAAAGGCTTCTGGAGCACTTTCTGATTCAGGAACAGACAGAAATTTCGAGTCCAAGCCCACAATCTTTTCCTGGGAAGCACTATGATGACCTTCAAAGGGGTACCGGCCCAAATGCTAAGATGAGGGTAGCTAGGCTTGTCGATAGTTATCTTACAGAGGTGTCCAGAGATAGAAGCCTCTCCCTAACAAAGTTTCAGGTGCTGGCAGAAGCTTTGCCCGAATCTGCAAGGATCTGCGATGATGGACTTTATAGAGCAATCGATTCCTATCTTAAGGTACCTCCTCCTCCCGAAATTACATGCACGTTTTGAATATACAATGAAGGGGGGGGAAATAGATATAAAGTTTGCTACATAGAGAAATGTATCACTCACATTATTTAGTGCAGAGAACGATCTTATTAGTGGCCCTTGAACAATGGATGTATGCTTGTTCTTAGCTTGCATAACGATGGGAGAGCGTTATTGATTTGAATATTTGAACTATTTATTGCTAATTAGCTAGTAAGTTTGCATATTCAGAGGCGAATGATTATGAGTTCTACCGATACGTATAGCGAGCACTGCAAGTCAGCTTTTGTGATCATGACTTGAAAGCACAACTCAACAATATCATTTTCCACTGTTTTATATAATTCATGAACAATCATTGGGAAATTATTTTAGTTTTTTCTCATAAATCGTTACGCCATTTTTGTTGATGAATTGCTTCAGATTAAGATTTCTCATCACTTTATCAATTTAACAGGCCCATCCAACACTTTCTGAGCACGAAAGGAAGAGGCTTTGCCGGGTGATGGATTGCCAAAAGCTATCAATTGATGCCTGCATGCATGCTGCCCAAAATGAAAGGCTTCCACTGAGAGTGGTAGTGCAAGTCCTTTTCTCTGAACAAGTTAAAATAAGCAATGCATTAGCCACAAACTCCCTCAAAGAAGCTGGAGACTCTCTGTATCAGCCAATGGTTTCCAATCGAAAAACACTACTGGAAGGGACCCCGCAGTCATTCCAAGAAGGATGGGCTGCCGCTAAAAAAGACATTAACACGGTGAAATTCGAACTGGAGAGTGTGAAAGCTAAGTACCTAGAGCTCCAGCATGACATGGAGAATTTGCAGAGACAGTTTGATAAGATGTCAAAGCACAAACAGACATCAGCATGGAGCAGTGGGTGGAAGAAACTAAGCAAACTCACAAAGAACACAAATCTCGAGAACCAGAACATCGGGCTGGAGCACACAACGGCTGCAGATCAGCTGAGTAGAAAGACACCTAGGAGGTGGAGAAATTCCATCTCCTGAAAATAAGAAATGATTGAACGAAAGAGATTTACATCTACATGTTTGACTATGTGTTCCAAAGGTTTTCTTTAATTGTTTGAAGGATTTTTCTTTCTTTTTTTATATTTTTCATTTATTTCAACAGGAATTGGAGATCTCTTTTCTGTAGCAATTGTTCCCAGAGCCTAGCTGATGAACATCAGTATCACTGAAATTTGATTGTATTATGGGAGTGTTTTCCTCTTGTGTCAATGCTAATATCTGTTTGTTTTTTCTTTTTCAATGGGGGAGGAGCAGGCTGAATTACCCGAATTCAAAGAGAGCGCATTTCTTGATTGATTTATTTATTATTACAATCGATATTCTATGCTAACAACATAGATAATCCACCACTTTTTTCTTTTTTGTTATAATTTTTTTTATTTCAATTTTTTCAATTTTTTTTTTAAAATTTGTTGTCAGTTAGGCGAAATTCCCTCTTCGTCAATAGTCATGTGCAAGACATCAACCCTCTCCCAAAGGAGAAATGACCATTGTACCTACAAGGTTCTAAAAGACACTAAACGCTAGTTTGGCGGCAGGCTGGAGCCTAGCACCTAGGTGGCTGACGAATTTAAGTAAATCCATTATATTTCGTGTAAATAAGTGTCTGTTTATACTTAAAATATATAATTTCATGACAAACTACAAAATAAAATGACATATGTATTATGAAGTATTGGAACATAATGAAAACATGGGGAACAAGCATGTAGTGTGTGCTCATTTAAGTATTCAACAAGTCTCTTACAATTTATTTTAAAAAAAAATTAAATGCAAATCGAAAGTTATTTATTTTCTATCTAAGTGAGTCGCAACCTAAGCATGTGCCTAGGCAGTCTAGGCGGGCGGCTCAGCTGGTCTAGGCACCATTTCTTAATTTTCAAACACCTAGGCATTAATCGAGACGGTGGCCAGCCGCCTAGCACCTAGGCGGGGATTTTTAGAACAGTGTGCATCTAGAAACTCCCTGCTCGTCCCCCTCTACTAGATTTTATTAATAATATGAAGAAAAAAGAAATGGTAAAACAAGCGGGGGGACTATTAAGTTGAAGATCCAATTAAGACAGAATTGCAATGCAATACAATCCTTGTCTATAGCAAGATTTTATGTCAAACCCCTAATGTGGATATCAAAGTTCATATGATTCATAATGAATATAATTTAGGACTCTCTTATTATATTCAATACTTTGCACAAAGATTTCCGAATCATATCTTAAGTATTCTCCTTCTTTATCGAAGGTAGAGATTCCTTGTTGTACACTTACATGTCTCTACGATTAAGTCCAAGACCCTAACAATGTGTGGAAAAAACCCTAGAGTTATGATGCATCGTCAAATGATCAAAGACTTCACCATAAGACAACTGTGGTGTCTCAGATTTAAGGACTAATTGCATTATTGCAATTTTGGAGTTTCTTATTTGACATGTCAATAGTGTTCTAAAAAGCAGCCTAGGCAGCGCCTAGGCGCTAGTCATTGCTCAGCCTCCGCGATTAAGGTAGGATCGGAAGAAAATTTGACGAAGGAATTAGGCGAAGCCTAGGCAGCCGCCTGGGTGCTCTAGGCGATGTATGCAGTCTAAGGCGGAGTCGAGGCCACTTTTAGTGTTATGTGAATCCCGACTTTAATAAATTAGCCATGGTTGCTGAGCTTGGTTTTGGCAGACTTGCAGGCACGCTCACCATCACAGAGAAGAAGAAAGTGAACAATTAACCCTTATCTTTTAATTTGACACGGTGTCGTTTTACTTTTCTTCTAGTTTTGTTTACTCTTTACATGTGGCTTAGTAAGTGCCACTATTTTCGCCCATAAAGAAACAAGGAACCAAAAAAACACTATGTCATACAATCCTGATAGCACTTTAATTGAAAGAAAATGGTACTAATCGACAAAATAAGAAGAAGAAAAAAAGAAAAGAAAATGATGTTATTGTTGCAGTCCTATTAGAATAGGAATGTGATTGTGTAAATCCTAGTATATCTTGGAATATCTCTTATATTTCTATTAGGAGTTGATTACCTATTAAATGTTGTAATCCTAAAGAGAAAGGTTTTTACCTATCCTACTACTATAAATAAAGGCACAATAGGCTGAAATAACACACACTCACAATTACACATCTCTCTCTTCTTCTCTACTATTGCACCACCTTTCTCTCTCTCTATGGCCTCCATAATTGTTAAGTAAATTATGCCCACAACATGTTATCAGCACGCTCTTGACGCTACGCTAAAGAGAGTTTATTCTTCAATCAGGGGAGTATTACGTTTTAATCATTCTTTTTATGATTAATTTATTATTTTGAATTGATCTACATGTTATTGATTCAATTTCATTTTTCTATGTTGAACGTGATACAGCGCATTGGAGATGCAATTCCGGCTTTATGCGAAAGATCTTCTACAAATTCAAAGGCTTTTGTTGTTTTCTACCAATTAGTACGCTTAAAATAAAGTAAGATATTTGAAACGACCGTGAAGCATGAAAACATTCCCCATGATGCATGAACCCCTTATATTTATATTTTCCTTTCAATATATATTGTATATGTTCATATATTTGTTTCATGCATTATGCAATTTTTGTTATGTGGAATTTGTGAGTCAAAGAATCGAAATAAATTAGAAGCAATTTAGGGTTTTTTCAAACCTTAGATTCGGAAGAAAAAAAAAAAAAAAAATGTTAGGTAATTTTTTACAGCACCATCATATGGTAAACCTTGGGACAGCGTTTCAACGCCTTAGACCTTAAGCGCAGCCCTCTGGGCTTGCTGCTTCCTCTCGAACCCAACCAAGCTGAAGTTTGGGTTGCTTGATCCACGGGCCTGAAGCCCTGGTTTACTGGACCGGCTCCCTGCCACGACCTACACCAGCTTGCTCCTGGGCTCTGCCCTAAGCCATGGCCTGTGAAACCTTAAGCCAGCCTATGCGGCTGGGCTTCTTCCCTAGGCCCAAAACCAAAACTAGCCTGCAGCTCACACCCGCATCCCGCATACCCTCTGGGCTTGCCCCGTGTGTTTGACTGGACCCAACACACCCACCTTCATGGCTGGGCTTACCCAATTTAACCTGTGGCTTGCAGCCATAATTTGGGCTGCTCCTAACAGCCAACTCGAGCCCAAAACGCCTATAGGGCCTTGCCCTGCTCACGGCACCCATACTCATCGTGTGGGTTATGGTATTTCAAATCCAATACTAATTTTTGGCATTCTAAATCATTTTAACCCGAATGTAATTATTATTTTTGCTTCTACGATCGACCCTGTTTAGTCCCGATCTATTGAATTAATTAAAAGTGACCTGCAGTCCATTAATATAATAATGAATCCAAAGCTATTGACCCTGAAGAACACTTTTGGATATTAACGATTCAATACTTTATTTCTTTTCTTTGAACCGTTGACTCACTTTCGTAGTCCCGAAGCGATCACACTTGAAATCCTAAATAAACTCAAATCCACTACACTTTGTTGTATATTGATTTGTGTGTTCTTACAGGAACCTTTCCTTTATGAACTAAACGTTCATAAACTAAATTGAACCTGTAGTTTCAAATTTAGTGCCTTTGAAAACCCAAAGATTTCATAAAACAATACACCCATGAAAACCCGACGTTTTTCATGAAAACCATGTCTTAGAACTCAAATGTTCTAACCTTGATGCTTATGGATGATTCATTCCCATAGCACCAATCACAATCTTGTTCCTCCAAATCAATGGATTGTCGAACTGTCACAAGTTCGATTTCCCTTATTTGGACGTTTTCAATAGAAACCATTTTATATATGGGTACAAGATGTGAGTCTCCACTTAATTATCAAGAAGCTGAGAAACCATTGAAGCTAACAATGGCAATGAGCTGAATAAGCCTCCACCATGATCTTCATTTGAAGACTTATACCCGGAGCATTACAAATGGAAATCCATCCCGAATGAGGATTCCATGGCTAGTTGGCTCGCTCCTACGGACTGGCTAATCATGAAAAACATTACCTGAAGCACATCAGGATTACTTCTATGAATGAGTAAAATTCTGAAGTTTATAAATCCAATCGAATTTTGACTGGATAATACCTTTCCCATCCTTCCATGTTTCTAACTCATTCCTAAAGCAGCAGTGTAGAAAGCAGAAGTTTACCAAATTCTCGGATCTGATTACTACCACCAACATATGGTAGAATCAGGGCCTGCCAAGGTGTGGCATCATGTTCGAAGCATGATCCTTGGAACCTAAGACCTAAAACTTCAAGAATAAGGGATAATATTTCTTAACCTTAACCCTGCAGAATCTACTTTCGCCTTGATGGAATAGATCATTGGTTATGCACATGTTCGTGTCTTTACCAATATCGTTGAGGGGTACCATTCTAGTAGTCAATATGTGAGATTAATTTTGCTCCACCGAACATAAATGGCCTTGTTGGCCGAATCCACCCTAGTAACTTTGGTTTACTTTGTGAACATTTTTCCATGTTGTTGGATTCAAGTTTAGTGTATGTTTTATTTATGGATAATCTTATTGATATTGTCCTCGAATATGAGTTAATTGAATCATGTTTCTTAATACATATGACCGATTCACTTAAACACGTGATTAGGTAGGAATGTGGGAAAGTTAGTTGTCTGGATGAATGCATACTACGCATACTAACTTTACACCTAAATCACATCTCTAACAACGACTTCAGGTCTATCCAACCTGATTAAGAGCATTGACACGCTCCTCTTTGTAGGAATGGTACTGAATTACCATTTAAGGGACCTTAAATTCTCCCTGACTTTGAGTTTTTAAGGATATTCGAGATGACAATGATCATAAATGAAACCACTGAAGAAAATAAAGTGAAATATCTTTGCACCATCTCCAAAAATGAGCATGAAGCTTTGATTTGGGGCCAATGGGTTGTCTCCCAACTGGGAATACACCACATATGGCCGGCCTGAAGCCTGGTGATTGAGCAGTTTACTTGCTGTGGCACGACCTTTTGGGACACTTAGGTCGAGCAATGATGCTACAACATATCTCCTTATCTGAAGTAAGGATATTGTGCCTACAAGCACACTTTGCCAAGCCTGCTCATTAGGGAAATTTATTTTCTATATCATTTCTTTCAAAGATACGAAATCACCCTTTTTCACAGTAGATTCACGGGGATATTTTGTGGATTAATCCAACCAAAACACGGACCATATAAATACTTATGGTTTTGGTTGATGAATCGACAAACTGGTCACATGTTTGTCCACACACATTGCTGTTAAACCTAATGGCCGATTAAGGGTTCACCACCCTACTTATCCCTTAAGGTCCGGGAAACTGGATAATGCCGGAGAGTTTATATCGACGGTTTTCGATAAAGTATTGCATGTCATTTTGGGTTTATAATTGAACATCGAATTCCCATGTTCACCCTAAATAGCCTCGCCTAGTGATCATAAAGCGCAATTTAAATGATTGCCTGAATTTTGGTAAACGTACCAAGTTTTCAGTTTCTGCCTAGGGCTATGCAATCCTTGTACGCAGTTATGTTGGTCCACATTAAGGCCTATTACCACCCAACTTATATGACGTTACAATTAGTTACTGGTACGAACCTGTTGATTTTTGTATTTACGCATTTGGGTGTGCATTCCATGTGCCAAGTTGCGCCGCCGCAACGTACCACCATGGGTCCTCAAAGAAGGATGTGTATCTTTTGTCGATTATGATTCTCCTTCACACTAGCTCTCTTCGAGCCCTTGCACGCGATCTCTTTACCGCTCATTTGCGGGTTGTTACTTTAATGAGACAGTCTTCCCGCTGTTAGGGGGAGATAAGAATGTCAACGTTCCTGTAGAACGACATTAATTTGCATACATGTTGCCCACTATGTCTTATCTCGATCCCTGTACCGCACAAGTATGATAAGCAAGTGCGATGAATTCTAGATTTCAGAATGTTGCTCCAGACGCATTCCTCTGATCTAGCTAAAGTGAGGAGATCATATACCAGCTGCAAACATGCCTGCAAGGATAGACGTACTTAACGGACGTCAAGTCAACATCCCTAGAGGGTGTGCCGTCTCTATTGGACGGTTTGGACGCCCCTATTGGACTGTCCGGTATAACGATGGATAACCAATCAATCTCTCTTAGTCTGTAACACGATAGATCACTCAGTTCGTAGGATTCACTTCCCTAGAAGAGGAAGACATGGCACAACAATGAATCTAAACTCGATCACTGTCTCAAATCATTTCCATCTCATGAGATTAATCCGGATTTCTCCCGAGACTTAAAGTTCTTGGTCCAGTATACTAGTTTGGATGAGCTAAAAATTGAAATGAGATTACCATCGATGATGTTTTCACTTATATGGTAGCTACCGACATAAATGAAAAATGATGATATCGAACCGTCTTCCGTTGATTAAATGACAACGTAGAACTGATTGGACAACTGAAATTACACTCCAGGTCAAATTCCTTACAAAGTGTGTTTTGGACCTGTCGTTCCTACACTGCCCAAGGTAACCCTGTTATGTTACAAGTGGGAAAAGAAGCGTTATACGATGAGTAAAACAGTGCGATATAATGCACGCCTTACGGCGCAAGGTTTCTCTCAAACGTCCTGTGATTGATAGCAGCATTATGAAATGTGGCTAGTGTTTTTTCCATGGGGATATTAATACGGAGATTTACATGTAAGTTTCTGAAGAATTCCATAAACTGGTTCAAATAGTTCCAAAACCACGGAACACCCTCTAAACTTGTTTGAGGCATTCACTTACAATCCAACATATGTGGTATACCCGTCTGAAGTGATTATTTGATCAGTCAGGGATGAATTATGCCCTTGCATGTTAAACTATGAAGTCTTATTCCGAATTTCTAGAGTTACGGTTTATATCATTGACACGAATCTCACTAAGACTCCGGAAGAGTTTGAGAAAACTGCCTCACACCTAAAGATGGAATTTGAGATGGAGGATCTTCGGAAAACTCGTTTATACTTTGACCTAAAGTTGAAGCATTGTTCTGACGGTATTTTGGTCTACCAGTCGAATTACACCCCGAATGTGTCACTTTTGAGTATACTTTTGATCGTCCATACGTTATATGCAAATGAAACCCTTGAAGAGGTTATGGAATATGAAATTCCATATTTAAGTTCAACTTTGCGCTTTGTTGTACTTAGCTCATTGTATTTAGACAGGACATCTCTTTCATTGTTGATCTATTGGTAAAGATGCAGCACCGTGCCTACACGCATCCACTAAATTGGTATTAAATGCGTTCCCTGAAAATACTACGCAGGCAAATCCCAACACATCTCAAGTGGATCCAACCCCCATGATCCTCGAAATGATGCTTGCATTGTTATTATGCTGACGCATGTTACTTATCAAACCCGCACAAGGCAAAATCCTTAAATGGTTATGTCTTTACCTTTAGGGATATCACAATATCATGGAGGTCCACAATATGACCTTGTGAAATCTTTGAATCATTCCAAGACTCACCTCACTTCAATACGCCACAAGTGAGACATGGTTAGGAGTTATTGTTGAGCATATTTGAAGTACTTGCTGTGTTTTCATCCATCGTTGAGTCCCAACGACTATCCATGAAGAATATGCCGCATTTATCAATCCGACCAAGCCATGATACATCAACGAAGTCAACGCCAAGACATATTGTGTCTACATCTGCATCAGCAAAGCATCAGGAGATTGAAGTCATGCAAGCCGATCCTATACAACCTTACCGACCTCTACATTACGTCACTGCCAAAGTCAACCTTCCAGAAGCTTGTCCGATGAATTGGTATGCCTAACTATTCATATGCAACGCTTGTAGTTCTCATTTGGAAGTTATGTCAAACTCAGGGGGAGTATCCAGAAGTATACTCACTTGATCTTAATGTACTCTTTTTCCCTACAATTATGAACATTTTTCCCATTGCGTTTTTGCTACCTAACTAGGTTTTAACGAGGCACCCATCCTAGGCTGATCATACCCTTGTGAGCTTTTCTACTTGCGTCTAAATGACGTATAGTTTTGACTTAATGCAACTTCTTACTTTTCTCCTTAGTCTATGGGTTTTCCCCCACCTTGGGTTTTACCATAGTAAGGTTTTGTGAGTTTTACTTTTTTTTATGCATTCTTCCGTTGATTTGAGACCCGCATTCGCTCATTGTGCGGACGACTTCATCAACCGTACTTACTTCATTGTTGAAGACCTGATGCTCCATTTACTTGAGTATTTACACACTCAAGGGGGAGTGTTGCAGTCCTATTAGAATAGGAATGTGATTGTGTAAATCCTAGTATATCTTGGAATATCTCTTATATTCCTATTAGGAGTTGATTACCTATTAAATGTTGTAATCCTAAAGAGAAAGGGTTTTGCCTATCCTACAACTATAAATAAAGGCACAATAGGGTGGAATAACACACCCACAATTATACGTCTCTCTCTTCTTCTCTACTATTGCACCACCTTTCGCTCTCTCTCTATGGCCTCCATAATTGTTTAGTAAATTATGCCTACAACAACTATTATATTTTGTAAGTATAGTTCTTTTTTTTATTTTTTTGGTATACACTATCAAATAAAAAACACGCTATATTTAATTTTTATGTATTTTATGTTTCACCACATATAAAATAACATAAGATATATATGTTATATAATGAATTTTGTTAAATTAATAAAATGTAAACTTTATAATTTATGCATTCTTCTATTTTACATTTTATTGTTCTAATACTTCATAATATATATGTCATTCTATTTTCTAGTTTATCATGAAATTATATATATTTTAAGTATAAACAGACACTTATTTACACAAAATACAATAGATTTACTTAAATCCGCCTAGTCCGCCTAAGCGCTAGGCCCCAACCCGCCGTCCGACTAGCGCCTAGCGTGTTTTAGAACCTTGCATGTCAATGAAGACTTCCATATAAGAATTCTCCTTTAAACGTGTTTAGTGAATTCATTCTCTATTGAGCATCTACATACTTGTGTAGGTGTCTTTCGCACCAATGACTCGAGGCTAGTCATTCTCACAAGTGAGATAGCTATGTATCTTAGCGGATTGTCAATGCTCAATTAATAATCCTATGACCAAGAAGATTCAAGATATGTGTTTGAGAGAAAAAAGTCTCATGAATCTAACACATTTAGTTACAATCTCTCTGTTACTCCTTAGACTTTGTTTGTTTAAGTGTAAAACTATTAATGAAATAGCTGTAAACAATACTGTTTGCCCATTCGATTATGATCTCTCTATTAAATATTCCTTGAACCTTATTGTTTTCTATTTTTGATCAAGGTGCGCAAAATATGTAAAACAATTGGGTTGATGATCAGTAGTAAATCCATCTTCTGTGTAAAAAAAATATCAGGATGAAGCTGTGCAGGAAGTTATGGAGTTCATGAATACTTACTCCATCAGTCAAGATGACTTTGATACTATTGTGGAGTTTTCCAAATATAAGGTAACCCTTGGTGCAGGTTTGGTTGTTGTTATATTGCTCTAAAATTTTCCTAGTTTTCTCATTAATAAGCTATGTACCAAGGGCATCGAAATCCGCTATATGGCATACTACCTGCTGTAAAAGCAGCTCTGACAAAAACATACAAAGAAGGAAGCAAAACAAGGATTGTACGTGATGCAGATTTTGTCACTATTCCTGGAATGATAAAGGCCAATAAAAAATGGACTGCTGCTCTTTTAGAACCATCTGATGCTCTGACTGGGTGATGATACTTTGGTTCTGTTGAAAGAAGTCATCAGTGGTCAAGGTACAAGTTGCATCTGCAACTTCATCTACTCTCATGTGAGTTGCAGCTGCCACTGTGCATCCTTGTGTCATTTGGTGAATAAGATAAAGCTGCATCTGCAACTCCATACCTCATATACTGTGTTGCAGCTACTCCATGCAACTTTCTCCGTTGTTTTAGTTTTCATATTTTACCTAGAAACTTGTATCTAGTTTAGTTGGTTTAACTAGTGGCCCATATCAGTGGCTTGTAGCTGTCTTTTATCTTTAGCTGCTAGTCTTGCTCGGTCTCTCTATATAGAGCCATTTCTTGTAATTTTTACTCATAAAATGAAAATACAAAACAACCACTTTGAACTAGAATTCAACATGGTATCAGAGCAGGAACCATAATTGGCCTGCCTCTGATTTATTTTCCACTATTCATCCCACGAAAATGGGAGAAGATAACCCTTTGGTTTCAGAGGCTACGAGTTCCTCTACTTCAACTTCCAGCATCATTCATGGAGAGATCAATCCTAATCAAAGGTTGTGCTCCATGTTGTTAAATGAATTCAACTATCTACCTTAGTCTCGTGCTATCACACTTGCCCAAGAAGGAAGATCCAAGACAAGGTACATCAATGGCAGCATTAAACCACCTGAAACTACCTCTTTGTCTTACGATGCATGGTTGTGTAATGACCAACTGGTTATGTTGTGGATGCTCAACTCCATGGAGCCCAAGCTGTCTGAGATTTTCAGTTACTTAGAATCCTCGTATATTCTTTCGGAAGTAGTCAAGGAGATGTACGGGAGTCAAAACAACGTTGTTCGTGTGTTCCAACTCAAAAAGAACCTTGCTAGTTTAAAACAAGGTGATCAAGCATTTGTTCAACACCTTAGAAGCTTGAATAACATGTGGAACAAGCTAGATTTGTATTGCCCACACACCACTGATTCCGTTGTACTTCTGAAGAGAGCTAATGAAGACAAGGTTTTCCAAATCTTGGCTAATTTGGGACCAGAGTAAGAAGATCTCAGGAGCCACCTTTTGATGACTCATGGGCTTCCATCATTTGCAGGTGTGTGTCAAGCTGTGCAAAGAGAAGAAACCATCAAGAAAGTGATGAATGTCGAAATCAAGACCAACCTTGAAGCTAGAGCATTCAATGTCAATCAAAAATCAGTTGGGGACAAGCAGTTTAAAGGAAGGAGGTCAGATTGGAAGTGCACTTACTGCAATGGTGGTGGCCATTTGAAAGAGAAGTGTTGGATTTTTCATCCTGAATTAAGACTTAAGTTTGAAAATAGGTCGTTCAGAGATGTAAGAGGTTCACTCAATCACTCACACACTCATGCTCCAAAGACCTATCATGCAGCAAGCACATCTATTGATGAACTGGTAAATTTCACCTCCAACCCAGATGATTTAATAAATGAGTTTGCTATCTATATACAAAGGAAGAAGGGAAGCACTGAGAGTGAAGATCAAGCCACTGAAAATCCCACTACTTTACTTGGGAAATTTTATGGATTCTTGGTTGATTCAGAATGTGTACCACAAAGAGACATGTCAGGTATAACAAGTGCACTTTCCACTACTCTAAATATAGGTCATTCACATGATGTTTGGATTATAGACTAAAGTGCCACTGACCATTAATGCGATAAATGTTATGCACTCAAATTAAACCCTCTTGTTGTCGGATTGTAGTAAATATGCAAGTAGGGATCGTTCTGGACCGGGGATTAGGAGGGATTGCTAAACACTCAAAAACTGACTTAAAAA